>JAQGBW010001909.1:0-22530 GCA_034698625.1 Julus scanicus | reverse complement strand
TAATTAAAAGAATGTATCGAGTCGGTAGGACGAAGGTCAAATTATAAGTGCGCCAATTTGGCAGTAAGGTCTCACACATGGGAATATATTTCATCCACGAGCTATTTTAGATAATATAACAGATAATAATCTAAAATTTAAGTTCAAGGAGTTGAACAAATTCAGAGCATGTGCTATAGTTCGCAAAGATGGCGGAATATCCTCAACTCTGAGTGCGTGTGGACATTACCTCGAATTTGTAGCTTTATTCCATTTCGTTTATTCGCGCATAGTAGCAATAATGACCCACTTGTACTGAACATTGCGATTATTAATAACAATTTCAAGAATTCTGCCCATGATGAGAATTTGCGGTTATTATACGTAAGTATATTATGTATACGGTATTAAAGAGAATCGAGTGCCTCATAACAAAAATCAACATTTACACATGATTTTATGGCGCTTACAAGCACTTTGATGCATGATATTAGTTAAACAAATTATGTATATTGGCTGTTAACACATATAACTATAATATGATGTTTGAATTACTGTTAGCCACTCGCTTTTATTAGACAAAATGAAGTGGATTCATTAAGCACTAAAGCCTCGATTATTAATTTCACATATAGTAAGATATAGTATATACATATGAATGAGCTCAATATTTAAGACTACCTGTATACAGTTGAAAAGATTACAAAATAAACATACAAACGCGATTATGAAAATCATGATAATTAAGCAGTGAAGGAATATATGTATATGTTGATTTGTAGTGTTCTCAACGTACTCAATCATGTAATGTTTTCAAAAGCAACTTTCTTTATCAAATTCGTATTGTCAATACAGATACTGAGTTAATAGCTTTAAAGTGTACTTGGTATACAATATGCATTTACCCAGTATAAACTTCAAGCTTGCAGTCCCAGTAATGGGCTTTTAATACATATACTGCATGTGATACAAGAGTTGTATGGACCATTACCTTCATAGAAATGAAGGAAATTATGGCATTCCTGTGGCATTCCATTGATGCTAAAGGTCTATTCACACATACACATACACACTGTGGAAATGTCATCCATCATGTCCACGAAACGACCTGCACAATATATAGGTTCATTCACACTAGGGCTGGTGATTGGGCCATGAGCTTGATGAGGATAAATTGCTTGTGATGATGAGTAAATTTGATGTAGAACACAAAAACGTTGTTGCTTTAAGCGTGGACCTACGCCATGGATGGGCGAAATGACCTAAGTGGCGTTTCTTTCAAATGAGAGTTTAATGGATTCGTCTTGGTCTCTATACGAGGAAAAACCTTGAAAGGGTGTGAAAGTCCTTAATGCCTCGTTTCAAAGCCATAATTTTTGAATTTCCCTCGAGCAGCCAATTAAAATTCACTTTGGTTACTGTCAAAGATCGATCCTTAAAACTTAATCCCAAACTTTTTACTATTCACTGTCAAATATGAAAATCTTGCATCTTGCGTTAGAATAGGACCAATAAGTGGGCATCTCATGAAACCTGATCCTAAATACTTCCCTATTGTAATTTAACTTAATAAACTAGTTGTTTTTTGACCAAGTATTGAGTATGAATTGTTAATTCAATTTGGATAAAATTACCTGGGCGACGTTTAGTCACAGAAAATCGTTCAATCAGCGACCAAGTTGCCTAACCCCAGCAGACAAAAATATGACAAAATTATTTTTAAAACTGCAGTTATTTAGAAAAAACTGCTATTTCTTACTGGACATTTACTGCACTTCTGCACGTAACCTGCAGTTTTCTAGCATGTATGTTAGGGGTATCTGCATTTGGTCCACATATGATGCGCATGCGCATTAGATTCCAGCAGCTCTGCCAAGGTCCACAAGTTGAGTTGTGACATGTGCACAAATGCAACTTGCACAGGCCTGCAAAGTTGGACTGCAAGAGCAACTTGTAGTTAAAACGCTTTTTTCTCCAACACTTCTGCAAGCCCCATTGCAGTAGGTCCAGCCAATTAGATGGCGTCATTTTAAACACAGGGTCAGCACATGTACTGATAAACTACAGACATGTGAGACATTTTTGGGCTCTGTTTGAGTCCTCCTTTAAAAAAATAAATATTCAGGTTTTTTTTTCCATTTCGAACTGCCCTTTTACAACAGTATTACTGCACTTTTATTGCAAAAAAATGCAGTTTTAAATTCTTCGTTATTTCTGCAAAAAATACTGTACTTAATTTGAATAAAGTGCAGTAGATTTTCTGATGGGATAACAGAGTACCTGGGCAACCATACATATTTCACCAAGGAAATACTTGAGTATCGGAAAACCCAAAAACCCGAGTATAGTTTGGATTCCCTACATTCCATTTAGAGGAAGAAAAATTTCAGTCACAATTCTTTTTTCGAAAAGGCAACATCGTGAGGTTCAAATCAGGATTGCGGGAATCGACTTTTGGTTCCCTTCCTTCGTAATTTTTTCAGCAGCTGTTTCCTTATTGTTTTATTTTTATTTTCCCGGCGCTCTTTTCGCTTCCCCGTAATTAAGCACCTCTCGACTTTTCCCATTAGCATCGTCGTCATCATCATCATCATCATCATCATCATTAATCGTCCATCCGTTTTACCCAGAAGGCCAAGTAGGGGGACGGAACGCGTGCACATCGCTTGACGGGCGGGCGTAAAGGTACGGGTCGGCAGAGGGAGCGGCGATCACCGTTAGTCGCGTTCCCGAGTCCGCGCAAGCAGCAGCGTCTTTTCCCCGATCGCGCGCTAAAACGACGACGGCAGCAGCAGCGACTAGTAACCGCAACGACGCTGCCAACAACAACAACAACAAACGCGCAGGGTACGAGAGACGGAACGATGCTGGCGGAGGATGGATACGCGAGCCCCAGCGCCCCCATCGACGCGGGAGACCCACGCGCGTCGTGAGGCATTGCTTTTCGCTCTGTGCCGCGTCCGGTGTTGGACGACGCTAAACTTGGTCGTCCCGGTTTTTTTGTCCCGTGAAAAGTCGACGTACCACGCGTGCTGTCCCCGATGATCGTGCCCCATGGAGCACGTGCCTAGCGCCCGTCGCATCAGGTGGTCGGTCGGCGAGAAGGAGTAGTAGCGCCAGACCCACAAAGTCTCACCTCGACGTCGGGACGTCAACGGACCAATGCCGAGCGACGATACCCTTCTTCTTGCGGACAGGTAAGAAAAATGTATCCTCGATCATGTTGCGAATGTTGGGATTTTGAACACTACACAGTTTTAAAAAAATCCGTAAATTTTACAGGACAGTTAGAGTAAAATTTGAGGGAAATATGCAGTAAACTGGATGGATATTCGTGAGATTTCTTTCAAATTTATCCAAAATGAAGGAACTTTCAGTATTAAGTGTCCTCTATTGAGAAATCAATTCAAGGACGTATTGTATGACGAACAAAGAAAATTTCAGTTTTGCGATTCATTTTCAACCTTAATATAAGAAATGTCCTTTAAATTCACCCCAAAATGAAGGAACTTTGCCTATCTCACACATTCCACACTTAACGTAGAAGTAATTTGCATTAATTAACCAAACTAGGTTGGATAACGGATTTGCTACGAAAATTTCAAACGGAAGGCCTGGGTTCGATTCCCGGGCCAGTTGTCTTGACTGGTGTTTTCCAGTTTCCAGGCAGATGCCAACTTCAAAAATTATAAATAATTGGAATTGAGTGTGACCTCTATTAAAAAATAGTGTAATTGAAGATTTACAAAACTGTTGTAGAGGTATAATCAGGTATTTCATTATTTATGGCGGTAACACATTTACGGTAATTCGTACATTTCATGTAGAAATCCCATTAATTTTCCTGCCAGTATTTAACTGTAATTCTTACGGAATTTTTTTTAACTGTGTGAAAAACGTTAATTTTTGTGGACATACTTAAGTGTGTTTAGTATTTTTATTATATCGTTTTATTGTGAAACATTGTTGTAATAATGCATACTAAGCAAGGCGTAATTTCGTTGTCGAGGTTTACTAAACAGGGGCTCAAATTGGTTGGCGACACCATCTATATATGGAGAGATTTTATCTCATGGGATTAATTGAAAATTATCAGATAATGGAAATTTGTTTTTACTTTCCAATCTGGCGCACACATGAACCGTTAGCGGCACATCGAATTGATGACAGTGTTTCAAAAATAAACAAATGACAGGACCTACGCCATAATATTTTAGATGTTTGATGTTATTCTGGCAAGCGCGAAAATGGCGTCCACTTGAGTTCATTTGTTTGCAATTGACTTCTGCAATTAATCGCTTTGCAATAATGTAATGGTGGAGTCTAATCAATAGTTTAATTGAGGAGCCTCTAGTCAACATCCAGGTTTTCACTGTTCTCTTCTCGCTTGTTTTCTGTTTAAAACTGTTAAATTTGATTTTGCTACTAACTTTTCGATGAAATTAACAGGTTTAAGAATTGCATGGAAATGGAAATTTTAAATGCACATATTGTTGAGAAATAGCTTTTACATAGTGTGGCTCAGCGTTTGGTAGTAATTGAGTATATTGAATGAATTTGAGTAACGCGTTAAAGAGTACTGAGTACAAAGAGTATAATTGAATACAAAACGTGCAAAAGTAATTGAATACAAATTGTATTCAAAACGTATGAGTGCAATGCACTCGATTACAACAATGTACTCACAATGGGTGATTGCAAATGTCCTTGAGTATTCCCAAATGAAACAGAAATGCATTTAAAAATGCATATGGATTGAAACCCTGAAATGCATTTCAAAATGAATTTTTAAAAACATTTTTAGAAATGCATTTTCAGTGTCCTAATCTACTCGTATCCATTACAATTTACCCGAATCTGATTACTACAATACTATTCATACTATGGAGCATGATTCCACAGGTACTCGTAATTGGTACTTTACACACGAGTACATATATGCCCGAGTTTGATTACTCATTTCATATATGGCATGCAATACTAATTACATGTACTCTACTTGTACTATAAGTAGAGTATGATTCCACTACAATTATAATCAGTACTCCTGCTCATGAGTACAATTTGCCCAATTTTAGCGTGGCTGCATGCATGTTTTTAAAATTCAATCCTAAAATGCTATGTAATTTTATTTGGCTACCTTTATGTGAAATTTCATTTAATTCTATCAGCAGAGTTCTACACTGATCTTTGTAAGAGCTCTATAGAGACATGCAGTTATATGAAATTCCTTTTATTTTACCCCATATAATAGTGGGAAACGTGTTTTGGAATCTATATCATACTTCATATACTTTCCATTACAAACATGCTTATTGCTATTCAGCACTTAGTTTTGAGTATCTTGTTTTGATTGAGTACCATTTGCTAGGTCACTCTTGTAGATGGTTCAGTTAAGCCCGCATCACGTCGGCTTTGGAAAAGCATAGAATTTATTGATGTTATTCCCTTGACATTATTCGGAAGTCATTTTACCAACCACGACAGCAAACATGGCTATGAAACAGGCCAATTCGCATAATTTAAAAACTATCTGAGATATAGCGATGGTATATATGTTTTTCAATATTTTCCTTTCATGATTATGTGAAGTTGTGAACAGTCTAGGATTATTGAAAATACAAGCTTTGAATAAGCCATACTTAATTGGACCAAGTGGCTTATTATCACTTTGTACGTATTTAACCACTAATATGCTGGCAATTCCAAAAAACAATTTAATGATAATTGCATAAATGTATAATGTTCGGTTAGTGTTAAGTGCCCAGATAAGACAGGTGGTCGGGCTAACATGTTTTGTTTACAAAATATTATGACATGACTATTTTGTTTCTCGAAATACAACTCATTTTGGGTCCTTGATGTGTTTAATTTTAAAATTAAAACAAACTCGCTAGAGCAGAATTTATTTTAAGAAAATGTAAATTAATGAAAGTTTTCGCGAAAATACTTACAGCGACTATAGACATATTTATTCTCATATACGACTAAGCCGGAATACTGACTGTACACTAGATGAGAAAAACCGTATGTTGTATACGAACATAAGAGATAACGTGCAATCATGCATGTATATTTCCATACATGTCATTTTTATGTTAATCTATGGCACTTTACTTCAACAAATGTGCCATTTTCAAATTTTACTTTGAGGAATGTCAAAATAATACTATGTTCATATTTTCCTACCAACATGTATAGGAAAAAAAACGAAATATCACGTCTGGCCATAAATTTAAAAATGTATTTGGAAATTGATATAGATATGGCCATTTGTGGAACATAATGCTTAGTACACATTATAGAAAATACGAAACTGAAATAAAGTTTATGCAAACCAAGTTGTCGAAACGTGGTTTTGTGAGCATATTTCCAAAAACAGGTTTGTCCAAATGTAGTTGTCCACACAGGTGCGGTTTCCTGGTTAATTAATTAAGATTTTCTCCACGCACTTCATTGCAGACCACGGTTATACTAGGGTTGAACACAAAAAGCGATATTCGCCTCGTAGCTCGTGGAGTATAAAGACCTTGGTAGGAGCGCCTTGAGCCTGAAACAATGTTTCCTTTGATTTCCTTTGAGCTTTACCTCTTCTTGAGCGATCACCGAAATGTTTCATGGAAGCACGTTTTCTTAGCTAAAAGTTTCTTGAAACTTGGTTGCAGAAATCTGGTGAGGAACCACATATTGGAGACATGTTTGCGAAACCCTGTTTCAGTTTCGTGTTTCATATTAGTGATATTAGTGTGTACTTTGGCATAATATGGCAGATATGACCCTATGCAATTTTTACACCTGGGTTATTTTAATCCTAAAATCCTATATGCTAGTTGGTGTGAGAATTTAGGAAACACTTGAATTCCTTATGATGGAATCATTTTGGACCTTCTTTGCATCACCCATTTCAGGCAAAGCGTGAAGTACCATTTCCTAAAGTGCATGAAATGGGTGGAGTAAAACTGGTTCACTAATGCGTGTCGATGATACTTAATTTCAGCATTAGACGCGTGCATAATTTCAGAAACATTAATTCCAAAATTCATTTTTAGCCTGGTTTGAACCTAAATTTGATCTCTAAGTTACCCAGGTGGAAAAAGTGCAAATGACACATAGTGTATGTTGATATTGGTATATGCCATGTCTAATAACGATTATATTACTTTATATGGGCAAACTTGTTCATAAAATGTTTGAATATTACAGCCACACATACGGAAACAAAGCATTAAACGACGTTGACAGTTCAAGGGACACAAAATTAAAGTAAGCCGACGGATATAGTGCATGTAAAAAAATGTTAAAGCATTCTGCATGCACGTACATATATTTGTAGATCCTTGGGAATATAAGCATTAATTATTAATTTCATCCGCACGTTACAAATGTCAAAGGTGTCTGCTATTATTTTTATTGCAGTCTGGTGTACACTCATCTTCGGGCAGATTTTACATCTATATGTACTTTATAATTACAATAAATGGTTTATTCATACTCCTAGCAACACTGCATTTTATGTGTCCTCATATTTTTGACACATGAATGGACATTGAAATGAATTACATTATATGACCATAAAAGTTGTCAAACATAATTACGAGGATAATGTCAGTCTCATGTATGGACGAATGCTTTCGGACATACACAGTATACAAAAAATCCGTAATAGTTACTGAAAACTGGCAGCCGAATTAACGGTATTTCCATGAAATGTACGGATTTCTATAAATGTGTTACCGTAATAATAAAGGAATACTTTTGTAAAAAATAAATGAATACTAGTATAAAAATGACAATACCGCCACAATAGTTTTGTAGTTTTTATATATTTGACACTAGAGGTCACATTCTCTTTTCCAAGCATTAATGTTTTTTGTAAGTTGGCATTTGCTTGAAAACAGCTGTGAAAAACATGGAAAACCAGTAAAGACAATACAGCCGACCCAGTAATCGAACCCATGTCTTCCAATTGAAAAGCTGATAAGCATAATCACTATTTCACCTAACTCAGTGACTCAATACCGATTGTATATTTCCAAGTTATTTGTGGGGTAGGTGAAATACGGAAAGTTCCTTCATCTTGGAAAAAAGGAAATTTTTCTTGAACAGTTTACTAGACATTGCTTCTAATTTTACATGACTTTTCCTGTAAAATAAATGGATTTTTGTCTCTGCGAACATGTGTTATAGTGACATACAAATGTACTATGGGCATCTCAGCAGAACAAAATGTGACAAAATTTGAAGTTTTACAGCTACAACTATTTAGAAAAACTATTTGCGAACGGTGTGCAGACGATCTATTCTATCGTTGCTCGAAGTTAGTTTGCACACAGTCTGCAAATCGCAGTTCTGCATTTGAGCTGAAATTTGAGTATACATGCTTTGACACATGCGCCGTAAAGTGAAAACATTTTTCATTTGGTCCCAGCCGACTGCCTCAGGGGCGATCGGCAAAATGATTTCAAAACATGTTTTTGAAAACAAAAACGCCAAGAAGTTTGCTGAAACATCGAGACAGAAACTTGGTAAGCAACCTTTTATTGCAAACATGTGTGGCGGATCTAGCTTCCCTGCGGACATGGTGACGACACGACGTCCAACAGCAACACTGACCACTGCCCAAGGCCATCTAGCTGACGTAGTGGTCAACACCCTTAGGCTAAGCACACACTGAAGCTGCGAGCTGAGCAGCGAGGAAAGCTGCTAGCCAAGCAGTGATGTCGATGATAGAGTGTGGGGCACACACTGAGGCGTTCACAAGAGAGTGGAGTTCATATCCATAACATATGCATAACTTAAGCCTTCATCAAACACTACTTTGACAATACTTTGGTTAACAAAATTTAACAGTACTATTTCCAGGCTTTTATATAAACAGCATTTGTTAAGATTCTAATGCTGTTTTAATTGACAGACAGATCTGTTTTGTACCCAAATTAAATCTGATGTTTGTATACTTACTTGTGGATTAAATTTCAGCAGCTATATAGTGTCCAATAACTTATCCAAAACAAAGCTATTATGGTGTTAAGGATCTTTTTGATCCCAAAGAGGCTTTTTTTTTTGCAAAAATCGAGCTAAAAATTCGTCCACTTCAATTTTTTAGCAAGGATGAAAGCAACGAAATCAAACTTTCTTGAATTCTTTGCTCTGCTCAATTATAGCAGTGCGACAGCAGCGCCACTGTGCGCCTCAGTGTGTTTATTTGCATAGAATGTGTACGTTTGTTTTTGCTGCTTTGCTCGCAGCTTCAGTGTGTGCTTAGCCTAACGAAGGCTAAAGTACAAATATGCATGTACAAAAACAAACCTTGAGCATAAATGGAGTCTCTGCCCTTCTTATATTGCGTTACTTTGTGTAGGGTGTGCTTCTTGCATTTCTTTCCCTTGCAAAAGGTTCGCCGCGTCTTTGGCACGTTAACCTATACAACAAAAAATGTACAAACTAATTTTTAAACAATTTGTATTGAAAATCCTTATCTTGGCAAAAGGAAATTTCACATTTACTTTCGGACCTAGACCTAGTAACGTAGGAAACATCGTGAATAACAAAACATAGCTATCAATACACAAAATAAGTGATTTATAAACTTATTCACATGGATCCTTCACGACTTTTTTGTCAGCCAATGTACTACACAAATCGGGTACGCATTTTCCGTCTTATTAATATAATTTGAGTGAATTATTATATATTAAATACAACAAAATAGTACGTGTAATACGATGGCCAGCATGCAATAAGATATAATCCGATTATTAAATTCGATAAAGGAAGAAAATAAAAAACAAAACTACCCACCATCTTCTCCACTGTATGTACGGAGTCCTTTTGTTAAAAAAGCGTCTGCTAGTGGAAAATTACGGAGCTCTTGTTCAAACGGTCATCGGTGCTTTGGTCTGCCAAAAGAATTCTCACAATAAATAAGTGGATCTTCATCAATCGTATGATTTCTTTCTAATGTCCTCGTGTTTATAATCTACTATTGAATATGTTAGGATATTGTGACAGGTTGCTGCGCGTGAATCGCCACTGCGTGCTACTTGTTTGCAAAGCACTTGCCAGCACCCAAAAACAAGGCGTACTTTCGCAAATCGTGAAATTCAAACATCGAAAGGAATCTGAGAAATATGATAATGTTCCTAAAAGCAAATTTAAGTCTTTCAAAAATGACAGCACGCATTTCGATAAAATTGATCCTGACGCCGACTACGAATTTGATGACGACGACGATGACTTGGATGAACATGACGATAAAATTTTGAATCGACGTAAAGCTTATGATGAGTATATGAGGTACGTTATGTTTAGAAGCAGTTGTGTATCAGTAATATCGTTTAACAGTATTTTTTTTCTGCTTTCCTTTATATGTAGGTGTATTACCAAAAAAGTAAATGCTGGTCGTTGTATCACCGGTTTCAATTATTAAAACACATATACAACAAAATTATAAATACAGTATGTATAACCTGTCAACAGTGAACCCTTGTGGAATCAGGCCAAAGTGATCATTGTATATTAGTATTAGGTGAATACTTTTAATTTTGATACATGTGGGAAGATACAGTGCATATGTGTATACAATACAAACAAACTCACATTTTTTAACGTAGGTCCAAGGTGTCCCGATATTTTTGAGATAACAAAATTCAAGCAAACTTACCCGAATTATAAGTTTACTGGGCTCCATGTAAACCAAAACCCTAATCACAATTGATCGCTAAACCCTTCAGAAAATCACGGTCTGACCAAAAGTGTTCGATGTGCCAAGCTTCATTATTTACGAATTGATTATTTTTCAGAGATGAAAAACGGCGGCACGACTCAATGGTTCGGCAAATTATAAAAAAAAAATATTTTAAGGATCCGCAGGAACCCAGTCTTCTAACATGGGCTGCAAAGGAGCAATTGCGATATCTGCACAACACTGATGCAGAAACATGGACGCCAGAAAAATTAGCAGAAAGCTTTCCAATCTCTGTGTCAGGTGTGAAGGTAACATTACCAAATATTACCAAATATTAACATGTATGGCATGAACTTAATCTGTGGTCTTCCATCCACGCTTTTCATATTAAACAAGTAGCAAACTACGAGTGCACGTAAGGCAACGTTTCCGAATTAATTTTTTTTCCTGGAAACTCTTTTGCATTTTTGTAAACGACATAGCAGAAACCCTTAAATATTTTTACTAAAGCTTAAACTTAGGAGTACACACATTTTTATTGTTTCATGGAAACCCCCAATTTGTTTGCCTTATTGAAATGCTTAGGACATCATGGGGAAGGGGCAAATAAGTTTTTTTTTTCTAAGCTATATTATGCCAGCTTTAACTCTTTCACTAGCTAACTTTAATTAAAAGGATTTAACAAAACACTTTAATGATAAAGAATAATGATCTTGAATGATTACCCAGCTAGGTGGGGTAGGGGTAACGATATCGGCCTTTCATTCAGGAGACTTGGGTTCAATTCCCGGATCGCATATCATAACTGTGGTTTTCATGGTTTTCCAAATTTGTTTCTAGGCAAATGCCATGGTAATTCCTCTAAAATTCAGCCGTGACCGTGCTCCTTCCTCTTTTCACATCTATTATAATTTATCAAAAAATACAAAACAAATCCAAAAAACTAATTCCAATTTCCAGGTGGGCTGAGTCCCACAATGCATATGCACTTAGTATATCTTGAATTAGTGTTGATGGCTACCCTCATCTCTTCATTTAACCATTTTTTAGCTGTAACCCAACTGCTTTTTAACTGTGCAATGTGTCCTGGCTAATCATGTAATATGTTGCAGTTCTAGATAAATGACATGAAGTGCATTTTCGTAATTGATAACAGTGATTGTTGTTTTTGTTCACAACCATTTTTGATTGCTGTATTTTTTTTTAAAACAGAAATTACTATCAAGTTCATACCATATTTCAAAACCAGAAAAGATACTGGCGCATGACAAAGCTGTGCATGACCGCTGGAAGCAATTGCACAAGGATGGAGGCCCATTTCTAGCAGCACTCAATCCAAAGTTCTCCTCAGGGAACCTAAATATGGCGAATGCAATGGAAAACAGCAACTTGCCACTGCCAGATAATGAATGGCTGATGCGTAATTCTCCAAAGACAAATAGGAGTGATGCACCAATAGGAGAGTTTGAGAACCTAATAGTTCAGTATAAAAATCTTCTTAAAAAACCAAAAGATGACTCGACAGAACTCACCTTGGCCCCAAATCAGAAAGAAATCGCCAAATATGAAGAGCCCCCAGAGACGGTAGAGTCCTTTTCGATAATGCCACCTTCATTGAAAAAAGCAAACAAACCAGTAACCTTCGATCAATTCAAAAAAAGCATGAATCAACATTTGCTGAAGCGGTCTATTGAAGACCCAGAGCCATATGAGAAATTCAATACGTGGTTGAAAGAAAACGACACATCAACGGTGCTGCCTCCACCACCCCCTATCGAGGAGGTGTTGGAGGATCCCATACTTGAGCTGTTTGATGGCAAGATAAAGAAATACCAGGATGTTGCTGGGCCAGATGTGAAATGGGACGTGCATCGTGATGCCAAAAACCCCGAGGCAGAAGAGGCATATCTGTATGATTCTAACCACGGTTACCAAAGGCCGTATGGACGATCTGAAGTTGGAAACCACATTGAAATCCCTGAAAGTGAGTGGAAGGCAGGTGGCATATATCAGAGTGGCGACAGCTACTATGATGACACTGGCGAATTCCTTTACCGGGTTCCTTTTCCAGTGCAAAAATAATGTACCCCAAATAGTTGGTTTAATTTGTGAATAAATGATGTTTCTAAGAGGCATTTGGTAGAAATTTACATGACCTACATTAAAACAAATAAAATGGAATGTTTTTATTTTAATTGGGTTAAACTATGATGTCAGGAATTGAGCTCATTTCAACATAACGTTATAACGAAAATTTCTTTTGGACCCTTGAGTAAGTTAAAACGACAAATGGGATACTTTTAAGATCACTATTGCCATGGGTATTGAGTCTTAAAATCAATTCCATAATTTCGCTGATGCAGGCAATGAGGAGCATGGCCAGTAGATTATTGCAGAGTTTAACAAATCACCTCTCAAAAAGGAAGTACATAGGGAAATTATCAGTTTTATAAAGCCAATTGGCACAGTTTAATGCAATTTACTGCTACTAACCAGTCCATCGTCATGGAAAGAATATATCAAAGAAGTATTAAGTTATAATTTGGAATTATTTTTAAAAAATCATAGACGAAGGGTTTTTAAAACGTATTTCTTCCAAATGTTGCGGCAAAAGCACAGAGCCAGTCTGGTACAACTCCGACATTTGACGCATATTAAGAAAACTGAGACTGGTTATAAATAACTTTAGAAAAAATAAGATCCCAGATATTTAAACCAAGTTTAAATTGTCAAGGAAAAAGTTCTGGAAATAAATTAAATTTGTAAGAAATGGCTCAATGCTATTTTTGCCTTGGTTGGTGAAGGTGGCAGAGGGACTTCTGGTCTAATTACACTATCCTCCAACTCTTAATCCCGCTTAAATGCTTAGGTTAGGTTAGGGATTATATGTCTAGGGGGTTAAGTGTCACCAGACCCTTCTGGTAGCTTTGAAATTGCAACCAAGGATGTCTAAAAGTCACATCGGAAGTAGCAGTAATCTCCTAAAAATGGATAACCTCTACCAAATGGCATTTATTTGCAGACTGTAGGGTACTGAGTTGAATTGTATTGTATTAAACATTCCAAATTCAATATTACACTTTGTTCATTTTCAAACCAACACAACAAAATGTTGTTCTTAAACAATACCATAAAGTCGGGTCTCTACTGAAGGCAACAAGCAAACTCCAAACATGAATACATGCATCAACATGTTACTGAATGCTGATGTGTATCCAACGAAAGTTGACAAAAAAGCGAACAAATGTGTCCAGTATTTTATGCTTTTACCAAGCATTCAGGTTCCGCATTTGAGCAAATGGCTGAGCATTCGCATTAAAGTGGCGACATTGTTTTCATTTCATTCGAACTGCCTCCCGAGGGATCGGCAAAATGCTACCAAAACCATGGTTCTGGCATCAAAAAAAACCATAAGTTTGCTCAAACATCACGGTAGACACTTTCATTCATTATTTGTTTCAGCAAACCATGTTGCCTCAACATTGTTGCTTCAGTGGAGACCCGGCTTTAGAAAACAGAAAACATTTCTGACTTGTTACCTCAGATAATTTCTGGTTCCCACATAATTTTTTAAAGCACAGTACCTAAACATCGGTGATCCATGGCAAATAGTAAGGAAGCATACTGAACTGAGAATGTCACTAAATTTATTGGTATAAAAATAATGTCAACAGGGTATCTTGCTAAAAAAATTAGAACTTTGTCATGCTTAGTAAAGCATTAAAATGTTAGTAAAACTGTATAAAAATACCCTTAAAGTGAGGTAAAGAGTCTAAAATGTACAACATGAACATAGTAGGGTGATGAGTAGAAATGTGAGTGCGCCCTTATTAGCACAGAAATGTTAGCACAACCAGGTGCATAAATGAGATTCATGTTTGATTTTAAGTCCATTCAAAGTGCCGGTATAATTAGAGATAAATACTTAAGTAAACTCCATCAAAAGGCGATGGAGTGAAATGTGTACATATAACCGGGATGACTGAGATTTTTCTCCTTCTATAAGTTCTTGAGTATTCATGGCCTCTTTAACAATAAGAGATTATGAAAGCACCTGATAGACTCCATAGTCACCGGCCCCAACGTCTTAAGAATTTGTAGATCATATCATTCACTTGATCAGGAGCATCTAACATGATCATGTGACTTGCTTCAGGAATCAGCTCTAAGAATGCTCGTGGGATTGTCTGAAACAAGTAAAGATTTAAATTAATAGAGGCCCATGTCGGTGGCCTCACAACTTTCAGGCATTAAAAAGGGGCATAAGGGCTTTTATTTGTTACATATTTTTCCCATAAACAGGGAGAATTGAAAATAATGTGGTCATTGAATAACATCATTTGCAATGATTTGGAAAACTTATATTTCATATACTGAAAAAAACAAATATGAAAAGCATTAAAAGCTCGATTGTTTATTTTAAAGGAGCCCTCCCACGACCAATAACCATCATGCAATCAATTCCAGCTAAAAAAAATTTAATAGTTTTTTTTTTTTTTTTTTTGATTAACAGAAACTTGTTGATAACAGAAATTTTAGCATCAACTGGTGCTTCAAGCACAATTCCCAACTTCTTTGATATACAAAAAATGTAAGTACATTTCTCAAATTTCCTGTTGTCTACGCATCCTGGTTTTTTGATAAAAGTTATTCTAGCATCAAATTATATACCAGTACCACTTATATAACACATTTTATATGTATGTAAAGTCTGGTGTTAACTGAAACTCTCTAGTAACGCTTAGCAGCAACGGTAGCCATAATCATTCAAAACTCTTGACCAAGCTCCATGCCAAGACAAATGCTTACTGTTAGTCCTTCTTTTTACATGCGATTGGACGATGGAATAGCCTTCCTAGCGAAGCGAAAGTCTGGATTTAGGATTTAATGCTCAATTTAATGTTCAATTTAACAATTTCTGGAGTCTACTGACATAGGAACAATCTCCTGAAAATGTCATTGCACTTTACAAGTAGACGATGGTAGCAAAGGCGCCATCACGATTCATTGATTAACGTTTATTCTGCCAGGGCGACATCTTATCGATAAGCCAGTGCTCTCTGTATAGCCAGATTCAAACTATCAGCCAAATTAGAATTTCAGGATGAAAATAGTATTCCGTAAAAAATTTGTTGTGCGTTACTTTTCAATCCGCATCGTAGAAGATGTAGGTGGTAATAGCAGCGAGTACTTCACACATATTATATCGAAGTGTACCAAAAACATAGTCCTCTTGGAAATATTCCAGAAAACCACACTATAAAAAAATACCGTTTATGAATGATGTTGCAAAGCGTAATTTTTCTTACCTTTTCCATTTCACACTCTTCAACCAAAGTAACATACTGGTCCCGCAGCCCATAGATCAGCAAAGTCGGAATGGTTATTTGTTTGTGGAATGAGGCATCACCTTCCAACCAGACTTGTCCTTTGGTCATATGCTTCAACACATAGGACGGGATGTCCAAATTTTGAATGATTCGCGTTTGCTTTCTTGATGGCATGTAAAACACTTTCCTAAATGCAAAAAAGTAATTAAATTATTTAACCCAACTTTATTTCGGACTATGCAAATTATGGGAACTTACCTTCTGGTCCCACATGCTAAAAACGTTTGAAAGCATGTGGTCATACAGTTTGGAAGGCACAATTTGGCCGGTTGGGGACAAAGAGGAAACGGTCCTCCACCGCTTAATAAAATCAAATGTGTGACTTGCTTTGGCCTGTGCCGGGCAAGGGCAGCTGCAAAGCACGACCTGTATAAAGAATGAGATAATCATGAGTGGAAAATCGGAAAACCCACAACAACCTGTGACTAATTGAAGGGATTAAGTTGTCTAAAGTAATCCTTCAATGGAAATATCAATTGCCAACTTATGAAACAATTTATAAGGTTGCATGGGTTATTTGGTTGGTTTGTGGCTAGTGAGCTGATAATTCCACTTCCTGGTTAGAAAGGGAGACCTGTAGTTCTCTGCCTTCTGATTACGGCCGTATACGTCATCACATATTGTGGGGATAGGGGCCAGAATCTTGGGTTTGTCATACATTTAGGATCGCTAGTATTATGCAGGATCAGGCAAAGTCGAGAATTGGCCCAGGTGAAATGAAAATTGGATCACAACCCTAATACTTTCAATGGGTGACATTTGAAAACATACTTACAGCCAAACAAAAAGAGATTAAATAAAAATAAAAATTGTTTAAAATGGCTTGATAAATCAGCAAGGGAAATTGATTGTCGTTTTTCCCTAATGGTAGATTTTTTTAAAATTATTAAACAGTTTTATTAAACAATTAATTTAATGCTTGTATTGCTAATGCTACCCTAAATTTGCATTTCGAAGGTATTAGTTAAGAGGGCAATATAGTCATTTAAATTTGTTGCCCAGAAAAAAGTACGAGGCAAGTCCGCAATAAAAACAAATAAAAAAAGTAAGAGTCTTGAAGTAATTTAAATTAGTTCGTTAAAAAATAATACAATGCTAATTATTCCAGAAAAGACATTTTCAACTTCCCTGACTTTTTCCAGGCTTTGGAATAATTTTCCTTGACTGCTGAGCACACTGTGTTCTCAAAGGTTTCCCGCATCTATTGTGGGAGGATCATTCTACATGCATTTAGTAAGAGCGAGTGAGTGGGGTTTTAGAGCTTTAGGGCACATGGGCTGCTAAGCTAATGTGTACATTTAACAATTGTATGCAAAAAATTATATACCTGATGATTGTTTTATTTTATTGAGAAAATGAGAGTAACTACAACAAAAACTTAAGATGCGCCTTCACAAATTTTGCAACACATTCATCATTCATCAAGCAAACGAGTTGAAAAAAAAGCTAAAAAAAACACTGGCTCATTAAAATATTGTTCATAAATGTATATAAACTGGATATAGAATGAAAAATTTCATACCGGAGCATCAAATTTAGAAGCTTTATTTTAACTTAGATTTTTAAAAACTTGGATTTGCATAAATGGGTTCAAAATGGTGATTCCCAATTTCTATACATTCAGGGATTACACGGTGCGGTGTATCTTAACTTTTGTACTGCCATGTATTTCAGAACATAATACTGATCGTTTTTACTTAGAAATATGTACTGTTGTTCATATTTTTTTGTAAAGTAAAGTATTTCTTTCTCCAAATTCTCTCAGACATTTCTGAGAGAAAAAGATACATGTTTGCAAATTAATTTAACAGATATAAGCATTATTTTTTTTTACCCATTTTCTACTATTCTAATTATTGGGACGAGGTGTATTTGATCTTGAAAAACGTATTTCGTTCTAACAACTTGCTTGTTTTGATTGTAGCATTAAAACACTATTTATTTTTGCCAAAAATTAAGTTCAGCCATACTCGAGGGTTTCACCTCTAACTTCCTTTGTATTTCATTATTTTTCGATTAGGCCTGCTCCACATACTTATAGCTCTAAAATTAACTATGTACATGGAATTTCTACAATTTCTGTACTTAATCTATTCCAAACGTGTTCCATTTGGACTCGTAATGCCGCACACATCTCGCTGTGTAATACTAAATGTACAATACTATTTTTTAGCAAGATGCAAAGTTTCCTTTGAATCCTTTACACCACTCACCTTAAAGGATTGAATGTTTGAACCCCTTTTTATTTAAATCCCATATGCTTTCAATTGATATCACCAACAAACGTTTTGTGCAACCCCTTACAAAATTCTTCCCTTCTAGCGTTTTTGCATTGTGAAGACACACTAAAGCCATGCAGGAACAAAGACCTATATATCCAGGCTTGATGAGAGATTATTAAAAGTTGTCTTACCCATAGGAATGTCCGATAACAATATTCCTATCCTTGCTGTACCTGTCAAAGACAATGAGGACGTCTGTCAGGATTGCGTGGAATGTATAAGCCTTCTGCTCACTTGGAGCACAGCTTAAGCCGTGGCCAATGAGATCCATGGCCAGCGCCTCGTAGCCATGCTCCTGGAAGAAGTTCAGTTGGCTACGCCACAACTCTGCAGAGTCGCCAATACCATGAATGAACAGCATGAGCGGCTTAGTCTTATGCTTTTTGGAGGTGAAGCGCCGGATATAGCGCATGGAGCTGTTGGTGCTGGAACCCCAGGTGGAGCTCTGGAAGCTGGACTCGGGCTGACTGACTGTGTCGTCCCCAGTAGGGTGGTACGTGAACTTGGCCAAAGGATCCACCGAGTCCAACTCCTCGTTCGGCCTAGGAGCTGCACTGCTCCTGGTGTGCAGGTTCTTCTTAGAGATGCGGTGCCAGGCACGCGACAGGTATGGCGACGAGGTATAAGAGGAGGTAAAGTCACGGCTGTAACCGTTAGCTACCTGGTCGCCATCTGGGTCCGTAGCCGAGTTTTGGAATGATGCGTTGTCGAAGCCAGTCTCCCAGCCATTGTTGACGCACCAAGAGGGAAGCTTGTCCAGCTCAAAATCGTACTTTGAGCGCGTCTCGCCCGTTGACCACGTGTCACTGCCACCTTCGCCGTGCACAACATAGCCATTCTCAAGCTCGCTGCCTGAAGATTTCCGGAGACGCCGCTCTTCCAGCACGCTCTCGTCTGGCAAGATTAGTCCCCACAGCGCTGTGAACTCTAGTAGGGCGTCGTCCATGATGCTATTTACTAATTGCTCAGCGAAGGCCTGCAGTTTGGCGCCAAAGCTGCGCAGGCTCTCCTCCGAACCGAAGTAGTTCTTGGGGTGAAAAGGGCTCTCGAATCCGTATACAGGCAGAAAGCTGGCGAGCGGACCAGTGTAATCCTCCTCATCTTCCAGCTCGTCAGCGTATTCCACGTTACGGGCACCATCTTCGTTCACATCCGCCTTTACCAACCTGGCCCCATCCCAGCCGATGATATTCAGCTTATCTTCGGCCCCCGATGCCTGAGCGTCGTGATTGAACTGGCTTGCTATAACACCCTTCCGTGCCTTTGCCTTCTTGGCAGGCAGCAGGTGGATTACTCTGATACGGCGCCTCGGCCGCGTTTCCACCATCTCGAACTCTTTAGATTTGAACGGGACAGGGCGGACCCGGCGTGGCTGCCTGAGGCAGTCACAGCATAGTCCCAGGCTTCGCTGCTGCTGGACAGACTGCACTGCCGACAGCCGGTTTTTGTGCATGGCAAGCGAAGAGTCATGATTTGCTAGAAGAAGCTCTGGTGTGAGGTGTTCAACAGCCTGAAAAACGACAATGTTTGTTTAATTAGATTCCCGTTTTTAAAAAAGTGAATATCACCTACTCCTTGGCAAGATGATAACAAGCTACTGTTTAATGATATCTACGACTATTCTAACGCTATATTCTATGAACGCTATTCTAAATAGTATATCCCCTAAATTTAGGAAATTTTTATTGTGATGGGATATTTTGCAAGAATATGGGGAGCTTAAGTGCATTTTGATATTTCCCATCCAATTTAAAAACTTAGATACAAAAAAACTTTTTTTTAAAAAACAATGCGCAAAAAATAACGCGCACTATTTTAATTTCACAAACTTATTTAAATCTATTTAGAGAAAATATAATCTGAATTTCGAAATGAATTTAAGGTGGGCGAGCCTGGCACCAGCGTGCGCATACCTAAGGTCTGCTGATTTCCTACATTCTAGAGCCAAAGTCAGCGCTTGTAGCAGAACAACTACATTTCAGGCAACCCTCAGATATTATGGCACAGCCCAAAATAATTATGTATTAAAATCTGTGAGGTCCTGTTTGCTCTTTATCACAGATGACCACCATCAAAAACACGAATGACATATTATTTGGTTCCCCACACGTCCGTTCGCTTTTCTAGAAACTTTTATATAAAATAAAATTTAAAACAACTTTCGATATTTATGTTAGCAACTCTTTGAGGCATTTAACCCCAGTGAGGAAAAAGTAAGGAAGTTAGAACTGGTCACAAAATAGTGACAACTACAATTTTTTATTTGGTCATGGCCTAAATTATGTGCTCGAGTTCAGAGCACACTTACAAACATAACGAGTTTCGGGAGTTCAGGGAAGGGCACTATAAATATTTAAAATCATATTTTTATTTACTTAATTGAGAAGATATCTCTATAAAAAGCAATGCATCAAGGGCTAGTCTATCCAAATTGTTCTGAGTCCTGTCCATGTTGGGTAAAAGGCTCTTTGGCAGGAATGCCCCATCGCTAGCATATAGATTAGAGCTCAGTTTAGTGATCATGTCATTGGCAGGGCTCTTGATCCATTTATGGGAATCCCGAGATAGTCGTTATGTATCATGGGATGTACAACATTTTGTTACATGCAAGAGCATTTCTCAACCACGGAATCATTGGGTAAGCACATTTGATTTGTTCATACTAAACTCAAGGCCAAAGTCGATTATTTTGTGCCGATGTCCAGCAGCTTTTTAAGTCCATGGAATCTTCGAATATCATAACAATGTATTATCCATAAACATGATCATTGGATCTTCATTTCCCCAGCCTTTACTATCGAAGTTTTTAAGCCAGAAACAAGGTTCACACAGGAACCAGGAACACAGGATATCTTCGTCTGACACTTTGTTGCTATGAGATTGTCATATTGGAAGCTACCTCATTGGAATTGATAAATGGTCTATTGATAGTCCTTGAATAGCATCAATTATTTCCCCACATCCTAGTGTTTGATGTGCTCATAGTACCATATTGCATCTCTTCTTAGACAATTTTTCCTTCTTCCTCATTTGTACATTATTTATGTTTAATATGCTTCCCTGTTATTGTTGTTAGTCAATTGCAAAGATATTCTAAGAAGTTTAGGTGGTAACGAATTTAAGGAACTTTTAGTATTGGGGAAGCATAGATCGTGGAATAATATTTATAAGTTGTGCGTTTATGGAATGCCACTGATCAGTTGTAATATAACATATCTTGCCTCCTACATAGTGGCATGGCAAAAAAAAAATTGAGATTCTGGGATTGTTCTGAATGACTAATTCATATTGCAGGCAAACTGATTATACACACAGCTACCAATTGCTATAGATGGTTAGCTGTTTGTTTGTTTGTCGATTTGTACGTTGACCTATTTTGCAATGAGGTCTAAACACAAACCAGGGGATGGGCTAACATCATTGATCCACCCATTCTTGAGGGCTCTTTAAAGTGCACCCATCTACACGGGACCACGGTAAACTCTCATCCGAAATAGTCGCCACTCAGGGAATTTATCCCATCCTTAAAAATTCCCACCGACCTCGACCAGAGAGCGAATCCTGCACCTAAGGATCGATAGGCAAGCACGTAACCTACTGGAGGGCACGACATAAGCGGGGTAGCTGTTTGTGTCATGTTTGTTTTTACAATTATACTTGACAATAAGCTACGTTCTAGTATATTTTCAAACTGCTGAATATTATCATTGACTCAAAGAGAAGCTAATTTTGCGTGTAATAAGACTCATTTTTCTTGTAGGATTCACAGGAAATAGTTTCACTTACTGTGCATTCTGTCTGCACAGCAGCACTACTGGATTTCCCACTGTTTTAGAGATGGATTTCAAAAAAGCCATATAGGGATGGAAATCTGCATTGTTCAACCAAAATGTCTGACGGACCTTCGTGAATGGCTCACTCCTTATATTTTCAAGGACTCCCATCAAGACCAATTATCACAATATTTGTTTTTAGTATGAAAATCTACACATTTCGAGAAACAAGGCGGAGCTTGGCATATTTCAAAATGAAAACCGCATGGCTCAATGCTCTACGTCATCAACTACGTCACGAAACATTTGAGAAACATTTTTTCCTTTGATCCGGACCGCCTTTTGTGAGACATTGATTTCCGAACCGGTCAAGGTTCCTTTCGAAATTCATAATTAAAATACCACATCTCGTGTAATTT
>JAQGBW010001908.1:0-22531 GCA_034698625.1 Julus scanicus | reverse complement strand
CCATCCCCTGGCGTTGGTGTTTAGCCCTCGTGTTGCAGAAATAGGCCAACGTTAAAAATCAACAAACAAACAAACATGGGTTATTTTAAAACGAATTCTTGAACGTCTTCAAACTTTTTGTCCTTCATTTGTGCAGTTTTCAATTGCAATTTTGTATTTGTGTTGAACAATCATCATCAATGCGGACATTTGCTATTTGCCTACAACCTGGATCTATCCAAGAACATTTGCCATTCGCCTATGATACTTTTGGTTCGCCATACCCAACTCCGAACGTTCATTTCGTGAATACAATCACCGCTACACGTTATCATGCATCGTTCTACACAACAAATATTTACACCACGCCGGTCTGTTTCAACAACGCCTAAACGTAAGTCCGTTACCTTTCGCAAGGCAACCCCAAACATAGCAGCCATTTACGAAACTGATTCCGACTCGCTTTACTTGCTCAATAAGGATGTCCTCATCGCCAAGGCAACCTCACGATGCCTGCCAACCACTGGGCCAAACCCTTGCTACCCGCATCACAATGGACAACGCATACCGCAAGTACACGGGTACATTCAACGCTACCGCAAGTGCCTGTTATCGACCGCCTCATCGATGATCTTTAACGCCTTTGCCAATCCGAAGCACAAATTGTTTTATCACATGATGCAATCCAAATTATCCTACAGTTTGCCGGCACAATCACTGAAAACATTCAGAAATGGACACAGCTTGCCGAGAACACCGCTTACGGTGCCAAATGGTCACCAGAACTGACACTTCTCAATGCTTCGACTCGCCCTACAGGAATTGAGCACTACTAGCACAATGTCGACGGTCAACTCTTCACCACCTGAGAGGATTGGAAAGTTGCCATTTGCAAACGTTTCTTGCAGACGATTAACCTTGCCCAGTTTATTGCATACAATGTGACACGCAAACTGTCACCGCATACATTACCACGAGTGCTATGCTACAGAAATCCCCGTTTACACTTTGAGAATTTGACAAGATCAACATGATCATTCAAGACATTCCTAAACAAGTTAGTGCCATGCCTCTCTCTGCACCGCCGTGCCTTACCGTCTCTGTCTTGGTGAACCGTACACATATTCTTAACCAATTCCGTACCTTAAAATCCATCGATTCCAAGACCAATACCCCATGCAAAGACGACAAAAAGATCAAGCACAAAGACAATCCTGGGCTTAAATCCTCTTAAGGACAGCCCTGAAAACATTGTTTGCTACCGCTGCCGCAAACCCGGACATGTGTCCTATTCCTGTCCTATGCCTGCTCCGTCTTAAAAAAAACCTTTGAATGCACCTCTTTCGCCTTTCGCTACATCTTTTAATCTGACAATGCCGTCCACAAAAACCTCTACCACAACACCACTTACCAAACCTTCTACAGAATTTTCCGTTATGAGTGTAACGCCCACACAATCTTCGCTGTCGCTGGTTTAGGTGACCATCGCAGGTCACCCTACCATTGATTCTCTACCAGACTCTGGTTTGAACATCATAATTCAAAAATCTCTAGTGCCTAAAGACGTAACTGTACACCCATTGCAAGGCCAGGACTTCCTTGTCGTAAGGAGTCGCCTTATGCAATCAGGTTGGTTCACTGCAAGGTTTGAATTTCACCGGATCGACCACATCATGCCATGAATTGCCATTGCAGACCCTTTACCTGATGCTATGCTCCTTGGCAAGGACTGGCAGCATGAAGTACAAGCTCTCATTGTCTTTGAACCCAACGGTACTGTCTGCATCATGAAGCCTACCGCCACTGAAAAGTTCTTATGCGTATCTGGTGCACAACACCGTTGGTTGCTTGGTTCGCTCCTTATTCCGCACCACACCTCATTGTATATCCATCGCACCGCCGTTAGACATCAAGAACACAGACAATGCCAAATGACAACATTGAATAGTCTCCCGCACAATATCCTTCACTCAACGCATAGATCCAGCAGTTTGACGATGTTTTTGTAGACAACCTTTTCTGGACTTTCTGGAATTTCTGGACTATGAGATGGTGATTAACCTTACCGACAATACACCTGTCCAATGCAAGCCCTATAGTGTCTCCGAGCCTGACCGCCTCTTCATTAACAACCAGGTCAACGAATGACTCGAAAAGTGTTTGCCGCCGCTTTAACTCACTTTATTCTACACCCTGTTTCTTAGTTGATAAACTGTTCCACACGTCTACACCGCGACATCTCGTCATCGACTATGCTCGTACCATCTGATGTTCTTGTTTTCGCGGCATTGTGAATTTTTACCTTTTTTAACTAAATGTATATTTATGTATTTATATACTAACATGTTGTCGTACTTTTAATATGATGAAGGGCCACATATGGATTTAGTCACCCATAAGATCTGCAAAAGCAATGATTAATTGGATTAGAATATGACTAAATAAGGTTACTAGATATTAAATAATTATAAATGGTAGTGAAAGGAACTTACCTGAGATTTCGGGGGAGTTCTGGATCGGTCGGCCTGTTCACACTAGTTGGGGTCGTCCATCTTGGAAATTGTGATTTGGCCGTCACTCTTACTTTTGCCACGAACCCGTGCGGGTGTCGGCCTTTCATCGCCTGTAATGCATATTGATTCATGCTATGCTAAGTACATTAATTATTAACAATGAGAACTAAGTTTCAATGCCAATTAATGATGATTAAAAAAAACTTACCAATTGAATGCTGAATCCTGGAGTTGTTCCTCTGGAAACCAAAAATGGGTCATCATTAACGACAACAATAGTAGCAGAGCGTTGAATGAGGTCTAAAGAAATTTTTTTCTAACGCTTGTAAAGTTCCACGCCCGGCCGAAAATTCGTTTTTTTTTTCTCGCTCGTTTGCTATAATAATGGAATGGTACACGATGGTTTTTTTTGTCAGTGAATTTGGACTGAAAATCAAAGGTAGGCGTTGTTTTTTTTTTCTTCGCCATAAATGAACATCAAATTGACCGCCATTACGGTGAAAGTGAATGGAATTTGTTCCTTTTTTTATTGGGCGCATCGACGATGAATAAACACTGGCGGCTTATTGCAAAAATGATTGGTGAAAATTTTCACCAATCGGTTTTTGGCCCGTTTGTTGACATTTTTTTTAATTCGCAGTGCGCGATTTTGACACTGCCTGGCCGTGGAATTTGATGCCGAAATTCATTAATGAGGACCGCCCAGCCACGTGTTTTTTTATGTCAAAAGAAATCACCGCGTATGGACGACCTTTGATTGGAGGTGGTTCGCCTCGGGTTTGTTTTTGACTGAATAAAGAAAAATAAAGGTTTTTTTTCCATGGCGTTTGGCTGAATGTGGACCGCTCACCACGTTATGATTGCTAATTGTCTTTTGGAGACCAAAATTGGAGATCCAAATTTTCGATGTTTAAAGGCCTAGTGATTCGTCGAATAGTTCGTCGAGATCAGCGTCGTTAGAGCTGATCATTATCAAAACAAATAAAAAAAAGAACAATTCTCCGGGGTTGTTTTAGTTAACGTGGCCTGCCGATAACGAACTTTTTTGTTGCTCGGGGATAATTTCACGGTGTAGGATCGTTTAAAACGAATTAACGCTGATAATAATAAAAAATATAACAGAAAAGGGCACCAATTAAACAAAAACTCTTTCCTGTGTGTTTTTTTGGCACTTGTTTTGATAACGATTTTTTTTTATAAATATCATCATTATTGTTTGTTTTTGTCACTGTGGATCGCCCAGCCACGTGACATTCTTATCAACTTTTGTTGAATCAAAGTTTTGCGTTTGGTAAATTAACATTATTGGCGCAGAATAAACATGATAAATGTGTTAATTGAATATGTATTGTTATCAAGTTTTGCCAATCTGTAAAATTAAAAGATAAACAAAACGGACAAGTGCTTAATAACTATAAATGCGGTTAAAAAAAATTCCCGTTATTAATTAAATAAGAAAAATTCATTGATAATCGCGTGTTTTTGCCCTAATAAATTTTTTATAAAAAAAAAATTCAGAAATTATCGGGAAATTGATGGCCAAATATTAAAGAGTATATTTGATTATTTATTGCTATTTGTAGGTTGTTAAAATTTTATTAAAGATATATATTAATTTATTAGAAATAATTTATCTAGAGTGTTTATTTACATTTTATTAACTATAAATGAAATATGAACCTTATGAATTACACTATGAACATAAAAGTGGGTTAGCTGGTTAACAAAATTAAAATCCTTTGTAAGGGCCCAGCCAGGGCTCCAGGTTCCTAGAGGCAGAAAACAGCCTTACTTGCAGTAACAAAGACGTGTTTATTCACTTATAAACATTGCACGTGATCACAAAAGGTTGCCCGCCAACTTGCGGGACTTATTACGATTACAAAAACATAAGTAATAATAACTACAGAGGCTGACCGACCTGGTCGAGCCCCACCATCGAACTGCCCACCTGCTGGCCCAACGCCCCTTTATATTTTGGGTGGCAGGAATGCAGCTCCTTCTAGAATCTTCACGACCCATTACAACATCCCCATAAGGGCAAAGTACATATTGGCATTCAGCACAGGCAAGGAATGCAGTCCCTTCTCGAATGTTCTAATTACACAATCAAACCCGTTAATCAACATACCAATATGGTCAAAGTACATATAAACGGTTACACTGTGTTTAAGGTGGCCAAGGGGCACATTCCAAGCACCGTCCCTAGCATTCCTGCCATGCACAGGAGTGCCCTCCCTGTGATCGTCACACCTTTTAGGAAATCCGTGCCAGTTCTTCACCGTGTTTGCGAGTTGGTAGTTCTTCCGGTAGATACAAATAAATAAAACAAAAAGTCTATCTAAAATAAAACTATAGCGAGCCTGTGACGATGGAGAAGCTACAAGCTCCTGTCGATCTAGACGGTTTCATGTGACAAAGCTTGATGGGACCAACTACGCGACTTGGAGAGAGGAGCTTGACATGGCTTTGGCCAATCAAGCCCTCCTCAAGTACGCAGACAGGACGGTCACCGCCTTGCTCGGCTCGGCCACCGCAACCGAGATTGAACGGCACAATGACATTTGTCAAGCGCAGACCTCAGCAATCTACTTCACTATCGTTCCGGGCATCCGGAAAACCCTCTTCCAGGGTTTTGGTAGGACCCAGTGCTATCAAATTTTAAAAAAAATATACAACAAACTTACGAAACTGGCTCTCGCGAAAGACGCTGGCAACTCCGGTGTCAGTTTGTGTCTCTACAGATGACACAGACTGAGACCGTTGAGGCTTACCTTGCCAGGGTCGAGGCTGTGGCGGGTCACCTGGAAGAGGTGGATCGCAGGGTTCCAGAAGAAGACCTTGCCTTCCAGATGCTCAAAATTAAATTAATACATGGTTGGCTAGACTCTGATTTCACCGCATCCAGGGTCAAGGCTTTTTTGATCGCCGAGGCCAACACAATGTGGTTTGCCGAGCAGAATTTGGGTGGTTCTGCCGGCAACCCGGCGAGCAATGTGCACTGGGCTAACGAAAAGACGAGGCGAGTTCCGGGAAGGAGGCCATTGTGGGAAGCCTGGTCACCTGCAAGACCGTTGCTGGGTTTTGCATGGCAAGCCCGCTGGAGCTACAACGGCAAAGCCACCTGTTACAACAAAAACCAACAAAAAGAAGGCCAGTAAACCAAAATCGAAAGGAGCACCTCGCCAGCCGAATGGAGGCTCGTTAATAATTCGGACTTTGACCCAAAAGGGTTTAACTTTGAAGTTTTAATGGCAGACACCGTAGCCAACACAAAAAACGGGGAGTGGACATTGGATTCGGAACGGGGATCAGCCTCACTAATGACAAGTCCTGGTATGCCTAGTATATGGCCATCGATTCCATCACGATGAGCTCATACACCGGCACCTTTCCAATTGAGGGAAAGGGGACAGTGCTGATGCCCGTCAATGCCGGCGGCGTAATGAAATTCGTCGTTGAAATGGATGTGGCCTTTGCCCCTAGTGGTCGACGGAATCTTCTGTCATCCTCCCAGTAGGCTAAAGCCACAAAAATAACTTGGACGGGAGACGCCTGTACGATAAGGGTTCATAAACCCAAAGGGGACCTTATAATAGAGTTTGAGCAGAGGGAACGCCTATATCACAAAAAGCAATTCCCCAGCCTGACCTGTGTAAGACCTTTTTGGAGTCAAATCCCACGGGTCAGTCGGTGCCTCTTAAAACGTCGGACCTGGCTTTGTGGCACGCTAGGCTTTGCAACATGAACACAGACTTGATAATTAAGATCTCGAAATCGGAGTCGGTGAGGGGATTGCCACTACTAAAAAGTGTTCCTCACTCATGTGACATTTGCCTACTTACAGAAGCGCGTCGCCCCACTGCCAAAGCATTTAAGGAAAGGTTCACGAAGGCACCGCTAAAACTGGTCCATGCAGACCTTTGGGGGCCCACTGCATTCCCTTCTAGACGGGGATGCAAGTACCATCTTGTTCTTGTTGACGACTTCTCCCGTTGGAGTTGGGTGTACGCCATCACCAGCAAGGATAAGACCATGGCATGCATTAAACATTATGTTCGCAAAATGGAAAGATGGTCTGGGTATAAACTAAAATCCATCAAGACTGACAACGGGGGAGAATTCTGCTCCGGACCTTTAACAAAGTTCTATGGGGATAAAGGCATTCGACACATTCAAATGAATGTATACTCTCCGCAAAAGAATGGGGTTGCCGAACGTTTTAATCAGACATCAGTTCAGGCCATCCGGGCACGGCTAAAAGAAAAAGTTTTTCCATAAAGGTTCTGGGTGAAAATGCTCCACAAATTCGTGTATTTCAAGAACCGTCTGCCACAGGTTATCCTGGGAAACAAGTCTCCTAATGAGCTGTTCCGGGGGTATGTGCCGAATCTTGCGCATGTGCGCAGGATAGGCAGTAAAGTTAGTGGACTCATTCCCCAGAAACAAAGGACCAGGAAATTTGCGGATACAGCGGATCAGGGTATCCTTGTCGGCTATGCCCATGCCACCCGGGGTTACAGGTTCTACAATGTTGACTAAGACTGTATTTACGAGTCAAGTCAAAATTAACAAAGACTTGACTGTTGATGACTCGCGGTCCAGGGTCGAGGAGCCTGATTCGACAGATGATGAATTTGTCGAAGCCCTGGCCCCTCCTTTGCCAGTTCCGGGGAGATTGAACAATGACCGATTTCTCCGGTGCGGAAGCATCAGTTTTATTACGTGATCCTTCACCATAAAAATGGAGAAAGACCGTAGTCCCCCGGAAAACTGGAGATCGATCGGGAAGGTAAACTACTACCATAATGGTATACGTCTGCGATCGGGCAATGAGGTTAAGTCCTATTGCGAGGAGGAGGGGATTTCATGTGATCCCAAGGATTATGACTTCTCCCCATACAATAAGTTCGAGGGCTAGTTCTCCCCTCCGGTAGCCAGGGCCTGCAATGCAGAGTTAAAGGGGCCAAGACGCCACCTGTAAGCTCCGGGGCACCTGAAGAGGGGGAGGACAAGTTTCTTGATGCCAAATCAAACAGCGTAGAGAAAGATCCCAGGACTTATGGGAAAGCCATATGCTCTCATGATGCGGATAGATGGCTGGAAGCTATGAACGACGAGATGCAAACCCTCAAAAAGCGCAAGGTATACCAACTCGCGAGTCCCCAGCCGAGTGACAAGTTCCTCAGGTGTCGTTAAGTGTTTACCCGGAAACGGGACTCCGGGGGGAGGTTGTCGGGCACAGGGCACGCCTGGTGGCGAAGGGGTTTCTAACAGCGGGAAGGTTGGGATTACACGGGCGTTTATAACAAAGTAATAAACTTTACTCTAGTCCGTGTTTTCTTTTTCCTTTTCGTGGTTTGTGGGGGCTGGCTGCATTGCCATCTTGATGTCAAGCATGCTTTCCTATATGGTGCACTTGACATCCCAGTCCTCATGGAACCCCCCAGTTGGAAATGAACCCAAGCCCCTGGTCTGGCGACTTAAAAAATCCCTCTATGGACTCCATTAGCCCGGAAGGTGCTGGTGGAGTACTTTGCACAAGGAATTGCAATCTCGTGGATTCATATCACTTGCCACTTGCGAGTGCATCTATCGACTGCGTTGGGATGCTCTGGTACTTGTTTACGTGGACAACCTGCTGGTCCTTAGTAGGAATCGCAGGGTCCAGGCCGAGGTTGTCGGAAGCCTTTGGGAGTTGTACGACGTAAAACTCCTTGGTCCAGTGAACTGCTTCCTGGGGATCCAGATTAAACAGGGATCGGATCACGTGAGCCTGTGTCAGACTCCCAACATTAAGACCTTGGTGAAGGTGTAGGGATGGTGTTGTCCCGGCAATTAATGCACAGAGGGAGCGAAGCGATTAAGTATGCTTATCGGAGTCTGATCAGCTCATTGCTGTACATCGCCAGGATGATGCAACCAGATATATTGGTCGCGGTAAACACACTAGCTAAATTCAGTAGTGCGCCTACTTTAATGGCCTGGCACCAGGCAAAGAATTTGCTGAATTATGTCAGCCAGACTAAAAACAAACGTCTGATTCTCATCAGGTGCCATGATGCCAGGATCAGGGCTTACACTGATGCATCCTGGGGATCAGATGTGGATACTAGCCACTCCGTATCGGGGATGATTGTAATGATGGGTCATACCCCGGTGGCGTGGAATTCGTAGCGGCAAACTATAATAGACCAATCGACCATGGAGGCGGAGCTTATAGCATCCCTCGACTTGGTCAAAGAACTTATTTGGCTATCCGCGATTCTGAAGGAAGAGTCACCGGAGTTGCCCCAGGAAAATCCCGGGCCGGCACTCTTCCTGGACAATAAATCCGCGATTCATGCCATCCTCAACGAGGCGGAGAATGGCACAACCAAATACTTCAATCTGAAACTCCGGTTCATGAGAGACCACTACAAGAAGGGTCTCTTTGAGCTACAGTTTGTCGGGACTAAAAGTAACCTGGCAGACATGCTGACCAAGCCCTTGTCCTCCGACCGGATTAACCAGCTAACCCCTTATCTAAAAGAAGTAATGTATTAAACATGTTGTGTTAAAAAGATTGTCACAAAACAGGGGAGCTTGTTGTTCTTGTTTTCGCGGCATTGTGAATTTTAACCTTTTTACTATATGTATATTTATGTATTTATATAATAAAATGTCGTCTTACTTGTTCATATGATGAAGGGCCACCCATGGACCTAGTCACCCATAAGATCTGCAAAAGAAATGATTAATTGGATTAGAATTAAGTTAATGACTTAATAAGGTGACTATATATTAAATAATTATAAATGGTAGAGAAAGGAACTGACCTGAGATTTCAGGGGAGTTCCGGATCGGTTGGCCTGGTCACACTAGTTGTGGTCGGCCATCTTGAAAACTGTGATTTAGCCGTCACTCTTACTTTGGCCTCGAACCCGTGCGGGTGTCGGCCCTTTATCGCCTGTAATTCATATGGATTCATGCTATGCTAAGTACATTAATTATTAACAATGAGAACTGTAAGTTTCAATGCCAATTGTTGATGATTAAAAAAAACTTATCAATTAAATGCTGAATCCTGGAGTTATTCCTCTGGAAAACCAATGTTCCTGTAACCAGAAATGGGTCATCGTTAACGACAACACCATCAATCGCGTTACAATAAAGGATCCGTTTCCAATCAACAACATGGATGCCATGACACAGAAACTTGCTGGTAAGCGTTATAAAACGCTTGTGGACATCCGTCGTGCCTTTCTCAACATCTGCATATGGGAAAAGGACATCCACAAGACTGCCGCCATCACAACAGATTAACACATTGCTTACGCCCACCTTATACCTCTAGGACTTGCCAAATACTATGATGACCTTGGAGCTGGTCATGACGATTTGGAAGGCCACCTCAAATTTCTGTGCACATTTTTCTAAGCAACCCGTTCATATGGCCTCAAGCTATTCTTCACCAAATGTCAATCTGCCGGCGCATCCTACATATACAGTCAGATAATCACTGACGTAGGTGAGACTCCAGACCGTGACCGTGTCGCTGCTGTCAAGCATTACACTCTTTGTTCTGTGCAAGAGGTACGAAGTTTTCTCGGGTTCGCCAACATAATGCGAAAACACATCAATTTTGCGCAGATTGCTGCTCCTTTAAACATTCTCCTTTGCAAACAACATAGTTCTGCTAAGCCATCTAAGTCTTCTCACCACGTATCTCATGACTCCGTGCAACATGAAGAATTCTCCTGTCTCAAAACTGCTCCCACCACACCACCAATACTCTCCTTCACTCAAAGCACTCCTACCTTTGTTGAAACCGATGCATCCTACTCTGGCCTGAGAATATGTCTCTCCTAAACTCAGCAGGGTGAACACTGCATCATTAAGCATGAAGGCTGCAGTTTTCACGACGCCGAAACATGCTATGACTCCAACGAATTGGAAATGACTGCCGTACACTGAGCTTTAACTGGTAAGTTTCGCTTGTACCTCGCCGGTGCCACATTAATGCTAATAACCGACAATTTCACCACAGCCTACATTTTAAACAAAGCAAAACACAATCACAAGTTTGCCTGTTATGCTATTGACTTGGCTCTTTTCAACTACACTGCCATTTACTGACCGGGCAAAGAACCACATTGCTGACCACCTTTCCCAGTATCTGGTGACCAAATGCCTGACTGTCATTACCTTGCTCGACTCCAGGCTTGCCCTGATCCAATGTGCTGACGCCTTCTGCCAGCAAATCATCACGAAACTCAAATCTGAGCCCTCCTCGGTACATCTGACAGATTTAACTGTCATACGCCATAGAAAATTACATCCTCATCTGCAAGGACTACGAAGCTGGATCGCCCATTAAATGGATTAGGATTCCACACTCATACCGGTCCTCTGTCCTTAAACTTGACATGCAAAACCTTGAACAACATATGTGCCCGATACTGGTGGCCCAGCGCACGTAAAGACAAAGCCCCTTACGTCCGTGGATGCACGATTTGTTAAAAGGTTAACCGCCGTACGCATTCTGCCTTTGGAAAGTTCAGCGACTGCCCACTACTGACTACACCTTTTGAGGTGATTTTGGCTGATCACCTGAAACTGCCAACATCTACTGGCTACAAATTTATTCATTGAGCACATCTGCCATGCGACACATATCATCACCTCGCCAACAACCAATACCGGAGCCGACGACGTCATCGACTCGCTAGAACGTTGTATCACTTAACGCTTTGGGTTACCGGTCACCTTATGTTGCTCCCTGTTTCGTTGTCGATCAACTGTTCCACACGTCTACACCTAGAACATTTTTAACGTTGCCAGTAATCATTTTTAGGGAAATGTAGATAAGATCAGTTAGTGGTGCTGTAGAAATGTTTAGTTCTGAAATAAGCAAATGGAATCACTATTACTGGCTTTGTATATAGACTTTGTACACACCACTTTTTGGCCGCTGCATTGAGTAATAACCTATGTACTTAACGTTAAGACAGAATTCCAAAATAACTAATCAACCAATTACGGCTTCACTTTATAAGCATAGCATAAGCGCTATTCGTTTTTCAAATGATGCATTATGCAGATACAAAAGCTAAAGATTTGTTTAAGTCATTCTTGTGTTAATATAGTAATTTCATTGCTTTCAAATCATTTTATTATGATTGTATTATAATAAAATTATTTGAAAGCAATAAAATCATTATATAAACACAAGAATGATTGAAACGAATCTTGAGCTTTTGTTTTAGAGCAATGCATCATGGGAAACACTTTTCTAATATACTTGACACTTGGTGACACCTGGCAATGAACAAATAGCGCTTATGCTATGCTAATAAAGTTAAATTATAATGAATATTGATCAACCATTTTGGATTTCTGTCCAATTATAATCATATTAAAATGTTAATGTATGATAATTAATATTATCAAAATATTATGTCTTAAATCAGTTCGAGCCGTCTGGTGCGCCATGGATCACATACCTGATAACCCTTTCCTGAACAATTTATTCTTCTACGTCTTTTAACTTTCTTAATTACTGTACACTAATGTTTAACTAACGACCTTTGGCTGCTTATGTTTAGAATAATGCAACTTAAAAAGTTGTGTAATTAAAGTTTGTGCATAAAAACACATACGGTTTTATTTTACGTTCATTGTATTAAATTGTTTGATATAATTATTTTTGCAGTGAATGTTGAATATAAAAGTGGCTAATTATAAATGATATAAAAGATCTTTCTTGATAATTTGTTATTCCTTGCTACTTCACAGAATTGTCATAATGCAAAAAACATATGCAAATTTCATATTTTTAGGTTGCATATTACCAATATGGAATCATATTTTGTTTTGGTTGACTTTTGGACTACAAATGAAGTAAAGATTGCAAAGTCAACAGATTTTCCTGAGCTTAAAAAGAAGACTGTGCAGTCTATGGAAACCTGGGATCAACAAAAGGAAGTAGTGGTTAAATATAATGGAACCCTTTTTCTAGCTAGAATAATCCAGATTAGTGGTAATTATAATTTTGTAAAACTTAGTTGTTATTGTTGGGCTGATTTAGTTATTTAGCATTGAATGCACTTGCATGTCTGCACAGCATATTGCTACATATAGAGATCCTAACATGATGGTAATACTTTTCACATATGTAGATGATTTAACCTGACTTGTACCTATGAGAGATTACTTTGAAGAAAAAGGCAATATTTCTTTGGATACTCTGTTGATATGTTTGAATAGAAAAACAGAGACTACAGGAAGAAAACATTAAGATTTGTAAACATTTAAAGACATCAGATGAAGATATTTGTTTATTTAATGTAATGAATTCCAAATATTTAATAACTCAGGTGTAATCTTGTTTTTAGCCACGAAAAAAGTAGGAAAGGATTGTGATGACGAGGTTGCCCTTTTTATTGAATTAAAGCATGTCCGAAAAAAACAACCGGCGCCTACAGACAAAATATTACAAAATGAGTAGAAAGTACAAGTCTTCTTGGCCAGTCTTCCTTATAAAACACCTCAAAATGCATTTTATACAAGTGAAAAATGTCATAATAATCTAGTCTTAACATCTATTAATTTTTTTAAAGGACTAGATACAACATTACAGGATTTAACACATCAAGTTGAAATTCTCACTGCTGTTGTGAGTAAGTTAAAATCTCTAGCAAATGAGAAAAACAATATAGCAAAACATTCAGAGGCAGTACTTACTGCATCTCCAACACTAACATACTAAAAGGAAACTGTTATTTATATACTGTACTAATATGTTTGAAAATACATGCAATTATATATATTTACAGTAATTATATTAATATAATGTATACTTTAGAGGAAACTGAGATGATCCTGATTGGAAAAGATACATTAGTCATTAAATCACAGCTGATGGGGTACTGCAAATGGTCATACTCAAATTACACCATGGTCTTGATGCAAGTAGTGTTTGACCCAGAAATCCTGGCAACACATGTACTTAAAGGTATTGCAAAAACAGACAAGCCTGTGCTCTGCTCCCAGACAATTGAAGATATCATAGGTTTGTAAATATTTTAAGTTATTTTTTGGATCAAATGAAATTACATTAGAATTTACTTTGCAAGACATGTATGCACAGTATTTGAAATAGAAACACAAACCCTCAGTTTGTCCACCAGGCTATCAGAAGAAGATGAGTAATAAAATCAAGAAGGCAAAGATGCAAAAGGACAAGAAAGGCAAGTGTTAATTTCCTAATGTTATTATAATTTTGCTAATGTAATCCTAACTTTCATTAATTTTTTATATAAATAGGCATTCAGTTTGGGTTCATTTGTTCTGTTTCAAAGTTCTTAATTAATTCTGTTTAATACCTGAAATTGTTACAATTTGACTGTTACATTTTAAATTTCACATTGATCACAATATCCTATGCCGAATCTGCAATGTTTCTTTTGGTATTAACAGTGAGTATTCCTAAATTATTTAATTTGTATTTTTTCTGCAGTTATTATTTGTAAAATTTGTTAATTTTTTTATGCATTTACAATTAAAGTAAGTTTTCTTTCAGATAAATTAATTCCAGTTTTGCTGCATTTATTATTTTTAATATTTTATGATTTTCTTTATGTATTTACAGTTTTGAAGTCCACATGCTGTTACTTTTCTTCCTTTTCTTTTTATGTTAATAAAAAGTATCTAATGTAAACCCTAGAAGAAAGGGAGCAGTTACTTATACGAATTAGTTTACATTAAGGAACATTTTATATTTCAAATGTTTTATTTATGCAAGTAATTATTCGTAATCAAATTATATTTGCCATACATGGACCTCAAGATGAAACAATTAAGGTAAGAATGACTCATTTACTACCACAAAAATGCTGCAATTAGTTGTGTAATAATTTTATTCCAATTTATTATAAAACAAATATGGCAGTTTTTTACCATAAAAGTATAATTATAATAGGCCTTAATAAGCAAATTGTGTTAATGAGGCCATTATTCATATTTTCAAATATAAATATGCGTCTTTGTTTTATGCTGTGTATAATCCACGAATAAAGAAAAGTATCATGTGTTCATTACCGTGTATATTGCTTAAAAATCCCTCATTGAAAAATCCATTCCTCACGTAGTCTAGCATTTCTTGATTTCTTGCCCACTTAGAAATGATGTCACCTTGCATACATAATATGGGTTCATTAAAAAAATGTGTAAGCTGTTCGGTTTTGAACTTTAAACTCGAAATCGCTCCAGACTCAAGTGACCCTCAGTTTAACAACTCGGCCATCGCAACCACGTAGTCAGGTATTTTTTAACTTTTAACTCATTATTTGCCTAATGCACAGTAGTAGAGGCTGTACAGGACTTGGCCTGTCTTGTGTGTGTTTATTTTGTGTTTTATTTATTTATTTATTTTATTTTGTGGTTGTTGTTAGTTACCTGTTGTTTACTTACCATTCCTCCTTTTCCCTTTTTTATTATTTAAATTGGATTCCTCTTGACTTCTTTCTTTTAGTTTCTGTGTTACTTTACCTTTCTGTTAATCTTGTGTTTCTTTTGTTGTCTCATATTTATTTTGTTACTGTTTATCCTTTTCGTATTTTGCTTTGTTGTTGCTGTTGTTTTTCTTCTTATATTTCTACCTTCTCGTTAGCATGTGGTTACTTTACCTTTCTAATATTCCTGTATTTTCTTTTTGTTGGCTCATTTTCCTGATGTGATAGAGTAAATAGAATAACTATTCAATGAAGGATGGGGTCTGTCTTGAATTGTTTCTATTATAATAAATAAGCTGTATACTAGCCAAATTGATAGTAGGTTTGCTTGGGATTTTGAATTAATGTTTCAAATATAGTGTTATTGTTAGTTGGCTGTTAAAACTGTTTTTTTTATCTTGTGTTAGGGCTGGGTGATTTCACCTGGTCATGAGGGGCTGCCAGTCAAATGAAACTGTTTGCTTAAAAGACATGGATTCCCAGGTGATAGGTTGAGTATTCCTTTTTTGGTAAGTATAGTTAAGGTTTGTCCTCAATTGGAATATAAGTTTTTTTAGTTAAAATGGTATTGATAATGTAAGATATTGTTGGATTGTGAATGGATCAGTGTTATGGTTTTTATATGGTCTTCTTTAAGATTGTATCCTGGCAAGAATGTGGATTTTATTGACATCCATTGCCTTGTTTATTGTTAAGCCTCCCATTCACGAGGACACCATTTGGAGCCACCCTAAATGGAGGGAGAAAAAAACAGTGGTCCATTTATGACCACTCAAATTGCATCACACCAGTCTATTTGATTGGCACAGAAGGACTGATAATATTTGTAGCAACTATTTAGGAAATCATTGAAAATATTCACAAATACTTGCCACTAGATTACCAATGGATAATGAATTACTGTTATTAGCAACAGCTGTGTGCTTAAATGTAAAGAAGAAAAAACCAGAGAAGAAATTGTCCAAAAAATGGTTATAAAGCAGAGAAAGGCACACACATGTTAACTTGCTAGATGAACAGTCATTGGATCCATCAGACTGGCTAAACTTTTTAAGGATGGATGAACTGACTTACTTTCATCTTTTAAAACTTGTGTCTAATCTAATTAAATAACAGGACAGTCATGAGGCAGAGCATAAGTCCTATTGAACAGCTTACAGCAACATTACGTTTTTTAGCTTCAGGAATTAGCTATAAAGAGTTAAAATTTGCAACTGCAATATCACCACAGCGGTTAGGAGTGATAATTTCTGAAACATGTAAAGCAATAATGAGCTGCTTGAAGGAATATCTGAAGGTAACATGCATTGCTTGATGAAATCTCCTAAAATAATTACTATTCAAAATACATAAAAGGAAAACAACAATTAATCACATAGGCAATTATAGGAACATTGTTTTATTTATTTTTAACATTTCATCAGACCAAATGATCATTTATAGAGTTAAAAGCTAATACAAGTGGATTTTCATCTCTCTTACATTGGTTAACCAATATGTCTGTTACAATTCTAGATGTAAAGCTTAAATTGCTGGTTTCACCATAAAAAATTGCATCACTAATAAGTTTCCTGCAAAAGTTTGTCATTTTGGGTGGCATTAGTCTCAATCTTTCAGCTACATACTCTCCAAATGAGGAATCCATCTCCTTTGATGAATGTACTGGTTGACTGCTTAACGGCTGGTCTATTTTCTTTGCAATTTTTTCCGAAACCTGATTAGCTTTTGAAAGGAGTCGTTTGAAACCTTAATCGGGATGTTGGGGTAAATGATGATGATCCTTGTGAATTGGAAGACTGTGACTGCAAGTCTTTTGTTTCGGCATCAGATATCTGAATGAATTAATTACATGTTTCAGATGCCACAGAGTAAAGCAGAATAGATACAAATTTCAAAAGACTTTGAAGAAAAATGGCACTTCCCTCACTGCTTGGGTGCAATCGACGGAAACCATGTTAGAATTGTACCACCACGTGGATGTGAATCTTTTTTTGGAATTATAAACACTTTCAGTATTGTATTTATGGCATGTGCCAATGCTAATTATGAGTTTATTTAGTGTGAGGTTGGTAGAAATGAAAGAACATCAGATGGTGGGGGTAATTAAAAACACAAATTTTTATGAGAGGCTCGATAACAGCACACTAAACATTCCAAAGCAAGACCAGGTTAGTGGCTCACTTATAGAACTTCCTTATGTTTTTTTGGGGATGAAGCATTTTCACTAAGACCTGATTTTTTGAAGCTATAAAGCCAAAAAACCCTAACAAAAGAGAAGTGCATTTTTAATTATTGGTTGTCCAGGGAAATGTTATCGAAAATGATAGATAGAAAATGTTTTCGGCATTATGGCTAATAGATTTCGAATTTTTCAAACCGACATTAACTTAGCTTTACATCGGCTAGATGTTGTTGTGCTTACATGCTGTATTTTGCATAACTTTTTGCACAGGAATTGTAAGATGTATATTCCAGAAGATGACATGGAACCAGTACTTGATGTTATGACACCAATTAAATCTGGACCCACTAACAATCCTACTATTCATGCAAAGATTGTAAGGGATACATTTCTTCAATATTTCAATGGTGAAGGGCAAGTGTATTTGATGGAAATGTGATGCGTGTGCATGGCATGCATTAAAAGCTAATTTATTGTTGCATGTGCACATTGCATGTGTATTGTTGCTTTTGAATTTGATTCCATTCTTTTGTGTCATTCCTGTTAAGGAGTTTAATAAATTCAGTTTTACCAATCTTTGCACTAGCAATATAATTGAACTACCAATCTTAATTTTGCTGTATCTGCTTATAAAACACAACAGTATTGGCAAGAACAATAATTCACACATTAACAGCATTCCCCACATTGTTTAATTTGTTGATTTTAAGATGTGTATTACTTTTGTAATGGGTCATTAAAAATAAATATATTGATACTACCATTTACCTCAGTGTCAAATCTAAATGGCATATCATCCAACACTGATTGGATATTTCTGTTTTGTCTTAGCAAGTCTTGATTCTCCAAAAATAATAGATGGTCATAGTACCAGAGCTTTGGCACATGAATATCATCAGTACTTGCACCAGATCTTTCAGATGCTTTCACCTTTAATTAATTTTACAATTATTGTTTAGTTGTAATGTAACAGCTATAACAATATGGTACAATTTTGGTATTGTTACCCCCCATTGTATTAGGTTAGGCTAGGTTGGTTAGGTTAGTGAAACTTGCGTGCACGATATTGCACACAAGCTTGAAAGTGAAGCTTACGTGCACAACAGTGAAGCTTCCGTGCATGACAGTAAAGCCACGGGGGCCACAATATCCAAATCATACCAACAATATAACTATACTTCATGCCTACCTTATTCATTTCTTTTATAAAACAACTTCTTAAAGAGGTGATCTTTTTTGCACTGTATCCTAGGTTGCACTTGGATTTTTGGTCTTGAAAAGCACCACCAGTTGTTCCAATGCAGTATTTCATTTAATTTTGTCATGGTAATCTTTGAGTGACATTCCATAAACACTATAACTCTTTATATTTTTCGATGACATCAATCACAAACTCACGTGCAGCCATTTTTACAGCAGCGCATGAATCATATACCAGACATTACACCCGATAAATTACACTCTAAAGCGAATCAACCTTGGAAAATCTTTTTTAACCCTAGCAAATGCTAGGACTTGCTGTTGTCCATTTAGGACTTGTCATTGTCCATTAAAATTAAGTTCGACCTTATTCCCAAATGGGTCGTCGAACTTAAGCCGGATATTAGAAATGCAAATATAAGCTAGAATAATCCTAATAAAGGAATTCCTGAAAAGAATTAAAGGACAAAAGGAATAACCAAATCCCAAGGCCCAATTAGCAACTGCTAATTGGGTCAGCAAGCAAGAAGCTTCCAGAAGTTTTCACATAGAAGTAGGTCAAAAGCCAAAGCTTTCCCCACGAGCGAAAAGGCTCGGTTGTAAGACCACGCATATTAGTGGTCCCTTACTAACAAGTGTGCCCTTGTCTATACATATATAAGAGCACCCAACTTAAGAGTTAGACAGTGAGACAAGGAGGGAATTCAGTAAACTGTACCCAACCATAAATGTCTAGGCCATAGAACAAATGCTCCTGTACCTATGTGAACTTGTATGTTTGAATAAAAGACTGAAGTTAAAACCAAAAATTCTCTTCGATCTTTTTTAGCAACCGCAAACCTTCCGTAGGACTCACAGTATAAGTCCTACCTAATTCACTCTCCGAGGCCTTCTTCCCTTGAGTATCGTACCTGGTACAGTATCAAAGTAGTTCGACCTTAAGAAAGTCGAACTCCGATAATTCCGACCTTATCCAGCTGACAGCCCGACTCAGGTCCTTTCCTTCACTTCTTAAGTGAAGGGGTACAAACCACAGGGACACTTGAATCTTACGCTGTTCACCGCCAGTTCTTCCAGTGTCATAACTGGCGCCCAACAGCAGGGCTACATGTACCACGACCCGAGACCAAAAATCTTGTGCTCTCTTAGACATAGCTAACAAAAAACTCCAAAATTGCTAAACTCTAGTGATTAACAATTGTTCTAAACCAATTATCCTTATAATTGGAACCAAACAGCAGGGATTTTTTCGTACAATACAACCCGAGACTAAAACTCGCACGCTCTACAGTTACTTACTCGCTCTTTTACCATGTAAAAGGTCACCTACAATTAGGAATGGTGATGAAACATTAGATTTGGGGATGTTGGGGGAACAGCAAGGGTAGCATGACCTGAGGCTTCAGACCTTAGAAGCGCTAGGGGTTTCTGTTCCTACTCTCACTAGAAGGTGAAAAAGAGGGGCCTTTGTTGGCAAAGAACAGACAGACAGGTATGTACCATTACTCCAGCGTTTTTATTCATATTTAGACAAGTCACTATCCGTAAGACATTCAGTAATAAACTTATATATAAAAACAAATGACAACACTGTCAGACTTTCTAGCCTGATCTTGACTGTTTCTTCACTGCTTTACTACTGACTCTGGTCAAAAACTGGTCCTTTTTTACGGTTTTGTTAACCCATGGCATTCTGGGTATTGAGACTTACCTGGTTTTCTCTCATGTTTTATTCATGAGGTTTTCTTTCAAGTGCCAAATTTTCTATGAATATTCATGACAGGGTTGCCACTTCAAATTTAATTCTTCATATCCCTGACATTTACTGACATTTTCCCTGTAATATCCCTGACATTTTTATTGCTATTTTTCAAATTTGTTTGAAACTTGACAAATTTTAAGAACAGTAATGTATTGATCTGGAAATACAACTATAACTACACATTCTTTAATCATACTTTCTAAAAATGATTTACTTTATTTAAAAAAAACAAGTACAGTGGTTCCTCCGAAAAGCGGACAGTCATGGGACCACAAGTTTTGTCCGTTATTCGGAGGTGTCCCCTATTGGGGAGGGCAGCTTTTTTATAAAAAAATTGGTAAAATGTCCTAGGTTTACAATGCTACAAATAAAAGTCTCCAAACATATGAAGTCTGAACCCGAAAGTAGACATACAACAGTGTACATTAGTCTATTCCACAATTAGGAGCCATTTCCTTGATATATGCTATATGGAACAATTTACCTCTGGCACTACGAAGACAACTATACGAATGCCATAATTATCCATGCATATATTCCTGCAAACATTGGAAGACATCTTTAAAAAGTACATAATAAATAATACATAAGTCACAACAAGAGTTGGGTTGTAAATACCACATAAAATGTAATATAATGACGTAACTGATCCACTGACTATAATATAAGACCTCCTATAAACATAAACTCTGTTCAAAGTTATTGGTGTCGGTTAAATGACCTAGTGTCCAAGTGTACTCATTGAGTGTTGATATTATAAATAAATAAATAAATATATTTAGTAAGAATGTTGGTGACATCATTCTTTATGTTGAGGATCGCTGTCTTGTTATCCATTGAACACATGAGGATTGGTCGATGGGATCCTCACGCATGGTTGAGCTTCCTTCTGAACCCTTTTTAACCAGATGAGTTCCTTCACCAGATCGATGGCAGCAGTGATCTCAGCTTCCATTGCCGAGGCGGTAACCAGCATTTGCTTGGAGGAGCGCCAGACTATTGGAGTGCGGTCAATGAAGGCTACGTAGCCGCTGATTGAATGTCTGGTCTTCATGTCTGTGGCCCAGGATGCAGCCGAGAATGCATAAAACCTAGGCGAGTTGTTTGAATAAAATGCAAGTTTCAACTCTTCTGTGGTTCGCACATAGTTGAAGCAATTAGTTAAGGCATCCCAATGAATGAGGGTGGGAGCCTCACAAAACCGTGCAAGAAATCCTGTGGCAAAACTGATGTCCGGTCTTGTATGACGAGCCAAGTACAGCAAGCATCCGATCATACTACGGTAGTTTAATCCTGGTGCCAACGATGTATCATTAGTTTTGCAGAATAGCCTGATAACGGTGCCTAACTTAAGTGGTTCATAGGCTTTCTTGAACACTAAGCTTGGGAACAGCTCCGTTATTTTATTAATGTACGGACGTTGGTGCATCTGGATCACACATCCCTGTTTCTATCTCAACGCCCAAAAATTTTCTAACTGGTCCCAAGTTCTTGATATCATACAGACGTTGAAGAAGTCCATATGTTTGGTTCACATTCTTAACTTCTCGGCCAAACACGAGGATGTCTTCAACGTAGATTAGGATAATGACTCGTAGCTTGAACAGGCCTTGATCTGCGGTGAATCAAAGAATCTCCTTCTTGTCTGGGTTCCTTACCACGATTTGACCACCTCCACCATCCCACTTTATCCCTGTTTTGTCAGCACGGAAGCCCGAGATGAGATTCTGACGCCCTGATGGTGCATATCCCACATTATAGTCTGATGTCTCGGTTTTCTCCGCTGATGTTGCTCCGCATGATAACGGTGCCCATTGCAACGATTGCAAACACACCATCAAAGCTCTTTAAATTGTGTGGAGTGATTTGGCGAAGCTCGCTAAACTAGCATTTGTTGGTACACGGATGCATAGCTGAGCCTGAGTCTCACAGCCACTCATCTGCATTAGTTGAATTGTCCTCGGTGTTGCCGACGAAGAAACCGTCGTATGACGGAAAGAATCAGGTTCTTGCACAGGCTGCTTCATTGCATCGGAGTTTGAATCCCGTTTGAAGCAATCCTTAGCATAATGTCCTTTCTTCTTGCAAATGTTGCACCTGGGCAGCTTCTTTGGTTGCTGAGGAGTCGAGGCAACAGTTGGTTGGCTTACTGACCTGCACGTTTTGGCCGTATGCCCCCTTTTTCCACTGAGTTGGCAAGTCAGCTTGGTTGAAATAGTTGAGTTAGTGTAACTCACTAAACGTCTGCGATGCCCCTGCCATTTGGTCTCCTTTCTCTCAGTCGACCTGCTTCGGCAAGCAGGGCTTTGTTTGTTGTTTGTTTGTTTTTAACGTTGGCCTATTTCTGCAACACGAGGGCTAAACACCAATGCCAGGGGATGAGCCTTCAACACCTACCTGG
>JAQGBW010001907.1:0-22532 GCA_034698625.1 Julus scanicus | reverse complement strand
AACCAGTGGCGGCTCGTCCATAGGCACTGTGGAACTGCAGCACCCCAATCACTGGATATCATCGATAACATTTAATAACGAGTGTTTTTTTATTTAATTCTTTCTAATTTAATTTATTCTTAATCTATTGATTAATTTATCTAATTAACGATTTAGTCATCCCCCAGTTAATTAAAAAAGATTTTAAAAAATTTGTGTGCAGCTGTGCGTTTCACAGTTCCAGCGGCGAGGTGTTTGACTATTGTGTGCATGCGCACATAGGAATCTGCACACATAACGGCTGCATAACGAAACATTTTGGGTCGTATATCGAAAACGTGCCATAAATAAAAAAGGCCGTTATAGTGAAAGGACATATAAATGCGGGCCGTATATCGAGGTATGGTGCCAGTGGCGGCTCGTCCATAGGGACTGCGGAGCGGCGGCACCCCCAATCACTGGATATCATCGATAACATTTAATATAATGAGTTTTTTTTTCTTTAATTTTTTTCTAATTGAATTTATTCTTAATATATTCCTTAATTTATTTAATTAACTCTTTAGCAATCCCACAATTATTGAAAAAAGATTTTAAAAAAATTGTATGCAACTGTGCGCTTCACAGTTCCAGCGGTGCGGTGTTTCACTGTTGTGCGCATGCGCAGATAGGAAGCTGCACGCCAGGCTACAAGCGAGAGTGACAACTGTCGCTCCCGCAGTTGCTACTGTCGTGTTTCACAGCATTTCTCCAGTGTTACTCGCCGCACCCTCCCTTATTTTTTCTACGAGCTGACACTGCTCCAGACAAGTATCTCCACTCAATAATCCCCAAAACAATAATCTCCATGGTAAAAAATCCACAAAGTACAAAATACGCAAAAAGTTGCAAAAATTTGCATGAGTTTATTTAACCTAACCTAACCTAACTTAACCTACGTGGATGACTGCAACGATAACTTTGATGATCTTGTTCCTTGGAGGCAGTTCTCGACATCGTTGCCTGGGACACTATGGAAAAACGTGGGACTTAATGGCACCACGTAGTGTCGACGCCTTTCCAGGCCACATGTTACAAGTGCCTGCACATGTTTACACTTGTCTGCTCGCCATCTGCAGGTGTGCAGACAACATGTTTTATCGTTGGTCAAAGTTTTCGTGTATCATATAAGCAACATGGCGTACCTTTTCGTCTGCTCCAGAACCGAGTTTTTGTTGATTTTTAATTTTTCTAAGTATATTTTGTTGTACATACGGATTTCCAGAATTTTCCATCGCAAATATTTTATGCCGTATAATTCACAGAAGAGCAAAAATGCAGCTTTAGCATTTTTCACTTTTTTTTCTGTTTTTACGGATTGCCAGAATTTTCTATGCAAATATTTTATGCTGTATAATCCACAGAAAAGCAAAAATGCAGCTTTGGATTTTTTCAGTTTTTTCTGTTTTTACGGATTGCTAGAATTTTTTGTCGCAAATATTTATGCCGTAAAATTCACACAAGCAAAAATGCAGCTTTGGCATTTTTCAGTTTTTTTATGTTTTTACGGATTGCCAGAATTTTCTGTCGCAAATATTTTATACTGTATATAATCCACAGTAAAGCAAAAATGCAGCTTTGGCATTTTTCAGTTTTTACTGTTTTTGTAATCCGCTCGATGCTTGTCCCGCAAAACATGGCATGTCGATGATATTGTTCCCAGAACTTAAAAATATCAAATGCGAGTCGAACACTATTCCAAAATTATTTTAAAATTGATTTCAATTAACAAATAAATAGTTTCAAAATGGCGTACACGTTTCGACTGCTCTTCAGCGACTAACTCCCGCCTTGATTCCGCTAAAATGGCCGATATCAAAATTTTTTGATAAACAACATCAACGAATGGATTCTGTGACATTGGTGTCCTCAGCTGTTCACACGATGGCACTGATGCGACATTCGATGCCCTGTCATTGGTGGACTTGTGAGAATGGGGCTTAAGTGCTCCCAGAGGAATGACATAAAATAGACATAAATAAACATTTGTTTATTCAATGTCAAAAAGAGGGAAAACCATCACAGGAGCAAATGAACTGCAAACAAACACAACCAATCCCCTTTCTGATTGGTTATGTAATGTTTACATTGTGTAATTTAAGGTTGTCACTTTCAATGGGTGAAATTTTAAAACACAATTTCAGCCAAACAAAAAGAGATTAAATACAAATAAAAATTGTTTAAAATAGCTTGATAAATCAGCAATGGTATCACTTTTTCGTTTTTGACTTTGAAATGGTAGATTTTTTAAAATTAATAAACAAGTTTGAAAAATGTCCGTTAATTTGAATTCTCGTGCTGCCACCTGCTTTCAGCGTGGGCAAATTAACGGACATTTTTCAAACTTGTTTATTAATTTTAAAAAAATCTACCATTTAAAAGTGAAAACCGAAAAAGTGATACCATTGCTGATTTATCAAGCTATTTTAAACAAATTTTATTTGTATTTAATCTCTTTTTGTTTGGCTGAAATTGTGTTTTTAAAATTTCACCCATTGAAAGTGATGGGGTTGTGATCCAGCTTAGTAAGTGTCCAAATTCTTTGTTACCATCCAATTTTTCGTTTTTGTGAAATAATTATAATTATCATATACTTTAAGAACATAAAATAATACAAATAGTTTGTAAAATTGATAAGGTTTATTTATTACATTGTTTGATATTTTTTGATAGTTTACCAAAATATTACTAAATGCTGGCCTTAAGCATATTTTGGGGTATTTTAAATGCAAATTGATTTTTTTTTACATTTTTTAGTTATTTTATATTATGCCTGAACAATTATATTTGTAATTTTCCTTAATCAATTGTTATATTGATTGTCTCTAGTCTATTGTTTTCACCTTTAATATTGTTTTTTTTCCCCCGATTATTTTGCTAAGCATATTTTGCATTCCAGTTCTATTTAATTGCAGATTTGGGAGGAGGAACCGAAACACATATCACACTAAAGTGCACCGGAAGAAACAGAAAGTGGTAGACAAAACAATGAAATGTTTTTTATTTAAATGTTGTATTGATTATTTTTAAATTGTATTTTTTTTATACATATAAAGAAATCCACTGGCATGTTTATGTTCAAGTAATTTCTATGCAAATCGTGGTGATCTGGTTTAATCTCCCTGGTGGAATACTTATACAAGGACATGTATGGGCCATATTTAATCCTTAATGGGCCATATATAGCCATGTTTTGTGCATATATAACCATTTAAATGTGCCATATATTGCCTTGTGTGGACCATTCTTGGCCCTTTATGGGTCTATATAGCCATGTATGGGCCATATATGACCATGTATGGTCCATATATAGCCATGTGTGGGCCATACTAGACCCTTGATGGATCATATATAGCCATGTATTGCCCGTATATGACCATATATGGCCCATATATACCCATGTGCTTCACATAGCCATGTGTGGGCCATACTAGACCCTTGATGGATCATATATAGCCATGTATTGCCCGTATATGACCATATATGGCCCATATATACCCATGTGCTTCACATAGCCATGTATGGGCCATACTAGACCCTTGATGAACCATATATAGCCATCTAAGGCCCATATATGACCATGTATGGTCCATATATACCCATGTGTGGGCCATACTAGACCCTTGTTGGACCATATATAGCCACGCAATGCCCATATATGACCATGTATGGCCCATATATACTCATGTGTGGGCCATTTATAACTCTTGATGGTCCATATATAGCCACGTGTGAGCCATACTTGACCCTTGATGGACCATATATAGCCAAGTATTGCCCATAGATGACCCATGATGGACCATATATAGCCATGTAAGGCCCATATATGACCATGTATGGTCCATATATACCCATATATGGCCGCCATAGCCACGTGTGAGTCATACTTGATCCTTGATGAACCATATATAGCCAAGTAAGGCCCATATATGACCCATATATACCCATGTGTTTGACATATTTAACCCTTGATGGGCCGTACATAGCCATGTCAGGTCGATATATGACCATGCATGGGTCATACTTGACCCTGATGGGCCATATTTAACCCTTGATGGACAATATATATTTTCATGTATGGGCCATATTTAAGCCTCGATGTGCAATATTTAACCCTTGATGGGCCATATATAGATATGTTCGACCCATACATAACCATCTATGGGCAATATATTACCTTGTGTGGATTATGCTTGACCCTTGATATGCCATATTTGGCATTTGATCAGCCATTTCCATGGGAGAGTATGGCCGTCCTATATATGTCCAGACATGTCTATTTTCTGGTCTAGCCATGTATGTTCATACATGGCCCATATATAATTTTTCCATCCGCACAAGAAGCCATAAATGGCCCATATATGATTTCTACAAAAGGGTAATCAGTGGCTAATCTGAATGTGGTGTATTATTCACACCATAAACTTTCATGATTTATAAATCTGATATGGCCATATATAATCTTTCCACCCGGATATAAACAGAAAAAGTCAGATATGGCCCATATATGATTTTTTATAAAAGGGTAACGAGTGATTAAAATAATTATTCACACTATAAACCTTCTTGATTTAATATCTGATGTTCTTGAAAAAAGGCGCTAAGATGAAAAAGGTTGTCTTAAGTTCAGATCTGCTACGTCCCACTGTGTTACAAGTCCAGACTTAAGACAACCCAACCTCGTACTCGAGTACTTCATTTAAATCGAGTAGTCGCTTGAGAAACCAAGTGTGCTTTTTTTGAAGACTGCGATAACAGTAATTTTCAAATGAGGGTGCGGTTGGCCTTTTTTTTCATGTTTTTATACTCACCGAAAAAAAGGGGTTTGGCTTCAACTTAAAACACGTTTAATACACATACACGGAAATGAAAATCTTAAAAATTACTATTTTTGTAAAAGAATAAAATTACACGTACGTTGCATGTTAGAAAAAAAAACATGTAAAAAAATGTAAAAAAACAAATAAAAACAAAGGTAGCAAACGTTATTTTTATGTATGAAGAGGTGATTGGACATAATAGTTTATATAGCATGCGAGTGTATTTACTACTCACTTTACTGATTTATAATGGTATTGGGATGTTCGGGTAGTTAGATATGGGAAGACGCCATATCTGACCCCCCATCAAGTTTTAAGATAATCTGTGTTTTTTTAGATGTATTTGTTATTCACGAGATTTTAACTACACTCAGAGGCCTTATATGGACAAATATGTCCATATATTATATTTTCATTAATTTTCCATATATGTCTGAATACATATATGGCCATATATGGCGCTGAATGTCCATGTGTGGAGTTAATATATACTCAAAACTTAAATATTACTATATAGGTTGGCAGCTAGTAGGGGAGAGAGGGTAGGAATGGGCCATTTTTCACCTTTTAATTTTTATAATTATTCACAAACCATAAAACGTAACAAATTTTATTCACAAATTGACTTAATACTATCGTGAATATTGTGCAGTGTTAAAAATATTTTCTTATTACTAAAATAAAAAAAATTATTAAAATTAAACTCCTCTCCAAATTGTTCCATTCCTCCTGCGTGCAGGAGGATTGGGACACTGTTTTTAAAACGAAAATTCAAAGGATTATAACACGCTAAATTAATTTTTGTGTGTGATTTATTTACAATAATAGCAACACACTTTACCTTTTAGCAAGATTTTTTTTTATGAAAAATAACGAACTATTGAAAATTAACTAACATCGATGCAAAATGTGTAGATTTCCCGCAATTTTGATTTTTCTTCCAAACAGAAAAGGCTGGAGAGGCTTCAGAATGACATAAAATTTTTGTAACCGTGTTTATGACTCTTGTATCAGGAAATTTAAAACTCACGGTATTCTCCTTTTTTCGCAAAAAAATACATTTCAGCTTCTTCGAGTTCATACCCACATTATTTTTCTCGGCAAATCTCGCCAAACACAAAATCACCAGCTTCAACGTCAAACAGAAAAAAGAACTGTTTTGCACGTGATTCAGATCGACCTCCTGCACGTGCTAAAGTTCTAAAAGCAAAAATGCATTAAAGTCCAGCAACGGGGAATATGTCCCATTTCTCCTCCTGCACTATTGTGTCCCAATCCTCCTGCCACTAGGTCTTTGTCTAAAACACACCGGATTAAAAGGACCTGGCAGATTGGTGTTAAACATGTAATAACATCATAACCATCCTAACTGCTATTAATGTACTTAATTCGAAAACGTTTCCTCTATAAACAATACTTTTAGAAGAGTTTAATATTTGAAGTAAAAACGTACTTTTTGGTAGTGAAATCACACTTTTCCTTCCCATATTCCCGCGTTTCATCGGAAGGCCACCGTTTTACACAACAAAATGCCGGAACACGAGCGCCATGTAGGCAAACGAGTGTTAAACTTTTTACACGTTCAAATTTTTAATTGTTGGCAATGTCCCATTTCCTCTTGCGTCCCATTCCTATCCACTCTCCCATATACCTTTCCTCGCGAAAAAATTAAAAGCGGTATAGGTCCCAACTTTTCAAGGGTTCTATTCGAGTTAAATGACCTTAAATTCAGCATTGTATTTTTGTAACCTGTAGTAACTCTCGACGACTACTCTCAGATGGTTTTCCATTTGAGCGATCATTCTCAGCTACACTTTCGGCCTACATAGCTCTCGATAGCTGCTCTCAAAATACGAATTAAATTTCGAATTGTGAGAGCAACTATCGAGAGCACATTTCCACATTAAAGGTTCCAGTTGTTATTAACTCTCGTTTTACTCTCGACGACTACTCTCAGGTGGTTTTCCATTTTCGGCCTAGCTCTCGACAGTTGCTCTCAAAATTCGTACTTTGCGAACTGCTATCGGAGAGGCCAGGGCATACGCGTCCACTTGTGATAAAACTCGAAATCGAGAACTCTCGGAAATGTTTTATTCATTTTAAGTTCCACGTAATTGTAAAATGTAGGGAAATAAGAAGAGAGTTTGTGAAATGCGCGAGAAATCTTCGTTGATTTTTTATTTCGTGTTAACAAGGTGATGACGAGCGAATTTTCACCCGAAAATTTTCCTCATTCGCTTGAATTTTCACGATTGATTTTGTTTAAAAGTGTGAATAATTTAAATGCAAATAAATTAACGATGTATGCACGAACACATCGATGCCACCCGTGTTTACAACACGGTGATTTATGTGTGAAAAAAACGTGTTTTTAATGTGGGTGAAGGACGAAATACACGAGGAACATGTGGACAAAGTGGATGCCAAAAAAAAAAATGTTTTTTTTTAAATAAGGGCCATTTCTAATAAAGTAAAATAGGGATATTTTGGCCTGCTTTGAGGCTTTCGGTTTTTGGGGCAGTGAGGGCCAGTCATCGTTCAGTCAGTTCTTTGATTCACACTCTAAAGTGATATTCTGGTGACTTACCAATATTCTAAATTAAACATATTCTAAATGACGGCCATTTTGAATTGTGACTTGTGTTTTATGTTTCTGACTTCATTGTTTTAGATATATGTTTTATGCTTTTGACTTCGTTTTTTTAGTTTTATGTTTTATGTTTCTAACTTCATTGTTTGAGGTTTGTGTTTTATGTTTCTGACTTCAGTGTTTAGTGTTAGTGTTTTATTTTTATGACTTCGTTGTTTCAGGTTTGTGTTTTATGTTTCTGACTTTATTGTTTTAGGTTTGTGTTTTATGTTTCTGACTTCATTGTTTGAGGTTTGCGTTTTATGTTTCTGACTTCATTGTTAGAGGTTTGCGTTTTATGTTTCTGACTTCATCGTTTTAGGTTTGTTTTTTATGTTTCTGACTTCAATGTTTAATGTTTGCGTTTTATGTTTCTGACTTCAGTGTTTAGTGTTTGTGTTTTATTTTTATGACTTCGTTGTTTCAGGTTTGTGTTTTATGTTTCTGACTTCATTGTTTTAGGTTTGTTTTTTATGTTTCTGACTTCATTGTTTGAGGCTTGTGTTTTATGTTTCCGACTTCAGTGTTTAATGTTTGTGTTTTATGTTTCCGACTTCAATGTTTAAGGTTCGTGTTATGTATTGTTTTATGTTTATGTTTGTGTTTAATATTTCATGTTGTATGTTCACTTTGGTATAGACCCGACTTTAGACCTGATCAGTTTGGGTTCCTAATTATTGAAAACTTTTTCATAATTCAAAAAAATACCCAACAATTTGATTCCAAACTATCCACATTTAACCACATTTGTAAATATTTTTCGAAAACTTTTCTAAGCTGAAAAGCAGTGTTTCATGAATATAAAAACAGCGCAACAAACTACAGCGTCAACATTATAATTAACATAAAATTGCTTTAAGACATAAAAATGTTATAAAAAAATCTAAAAAACGTTATAAATATATGAACAGTATTATTTTGTTGTACTATAGTAATGGTTTTTTTATAAAAAGAGCTAGGGGCCTATAACCTTAAATTGTGTAATTGAGAATGGTGTGTGTGTGCATGCTACGAAATGTTCACTCCTTTTACATATACAAAACACGGAATTAATACAAAAGGTGACGAAGGTGTGTAATTTACCATTGTGACGCATCAATGGACATCACAATAGAAATTTATGATATAAAAAACATTCGCACAATTGTTTAGATTTAATAACAGTTTATACGCTCGTATTCCATTGTTAATTTATTACATTTACAAGATGCCTTTTAGTCATTAAGAAAAACTCGGATGTTACATATTGTGCGACTCGAATAATTATTTTAAAAAAAAATGTAGTAATTATTGGGAGAGTCGTAAAAATGGTTTCGGGACTTAATGTCACAAAATGGGTTTTTTATATAATTTTTTTTTATAAATAGAAATTATAGTTTGTCAAAAATGTCCTCGGGTTAATTTTTTTTATCACTATAATATCATGTGCGATAAAATAATAGATAAAATACTGATCTGATAATCGTAGAATGTAGTTTATGAAACATCTCCCTTTTTTGGGGACCCATAATTTCGAAATGATAAATATAGACCCTTGATGGCCCACTTTCGAATATATTTATGTGCTTTAAAATGTATCACAAATTTCAAAAGTTTCACAAATTTCTAAACACTTAATAGTTAAAAGGACTATAGTTTTCTGTATTTCTAACAAAGATATGACTTTAGTACGTTCAACCTTTCACAAATTTCACAAGTTTCAAAAGTTTGTAAAACCACGCAGAGTGAAATATTAAAGAACCATAGTTTTCTGTATTTCTACCTAACATAAAAAATTAGTCTTTTCAAAAGTTGCACAAGATTTACAAATTCACAAGTATCAAAGGTTTCCAAAAGTTTCCCCAAGTTTCAAAACACTGTACAGTGAAGGATTATAAGACTACAGTTTTCTTTATGTTTCTACCAAAGATATTATTTTAGTTTTTTTCATAAAAGCGTAACAAATTTATAAGTTTTAAAAATCGCAAATTTCCAACGTTTTCAAAAGTTTTCTCACTGAGTTTTCTTAATGTTTCTACCCAAGATATAATTTTAGTCCTTTAAAAAGTTTTACAAGTTTTATACAAGTAAAACTACAATTTATTTTTTTAAACGTTTAAAAAGTTTTAAAACTATTCACAGCAAAGAGTTTTAGGACAGCAGTTTTTTTATTTCTTCCAAAAATATAATTTTAGTCCTTACCAAAATTTCACAAATTTTCAAGTTTAAGAAGTTTCATTAATTTCAAAAGTTTAAAAACTACGAATTGTGAATAGTTATAAAGCTACAGTTCTCTTTGTATTTCTACCAAAAATATATTTTTTACTCATTTCATACTTTTCACAAGTTTTAAAAGTTTTACAACTTTAAAAAACACTTTATAGTGAAAGATTATCAGACTACAGTGTGTATTTATTTCTAATTAAGATATAATTTTAGTAGTACTTTCAAAAGTATTACAAATTTTACAAGTTTAAAATATATGTATAGCGAACATTTTTCTTTGTATTTCTACCAAAACTGTAATTTTATTATTTTCAAACGTTTCCCAAGTTTAGAATCCTCAATTTGTTTTATTACAGCCAATTAAAAGAAATTTCGGTGCCAAAGAACTTCAAAGAAGTGAAAATTAAGCGAAAAACACGCCTTAATATCATCGCAACATTTTAAACAATTTCCATAAAGACTTTTATAGAAAGTGGAAACAAAAAACCATTAGGTACATTTTACATTTTACATTATTTAAGATTTTAAATGTTATATACATATATACACGAGTGTAAATGTAAACCATGGGAATATCGTACATGTAGAAACCCTCGAAGGTATAATTCTTATATTTCAATTATTTCTACATAACGTTTACAACGATGTTAATTGTTTTCGCAATTAGGTGTGATTTTTAATTTCTCACGTTATATATTTGGATGTCTAAAAAGGATCGAGGGGTTGTGTTGGTTGAGGTTTAAGGGCCCAAAGGCAACTAAGGCTAAAAGGGGGCCAAACCGGTTTTGAGTTAATCCTGTAGAGGGTAAACATGACTAACCATCTAATCAATACACTCTTATCAGTACATTCACGTGACACAAAGGACAATAGACACAATGGGTCTCAATTAGGAGGAACACCTTAAGTTAACCCTTACATGAGGGGAAAAAAGGGGGATTAAAACAATCCAAATTGGGGGGCCTTCAAAGTTCAAAAGTTTTATTTAATGACTAAACACTTAGCTGGTTCCTTACCACAGCTGATCAAATTGCATGAGCTTGAGACTGAGCTGCGTCTCAAGTCCGACACGCTTACCGCAGTTGCACAAAATATAGCCTAGATGAGCTCGAGACAACTAGATGTGAGACAGAGCTCAAGGGTTGGTCAGGAGGTACCTTGAGATCAACTAAGCACATACCACAGTTGTTCAAATTGCATCAGCTTGAGACCGAGCTGCATCTCAAGTACGACATGCTTACCGCAGTTGCGCAAAAAATTGCCAAGATGAGCTCGAGACAACTAGATGTGAGACAGAGCTCAAGGGTTGGTCAGGAGGTTACCTTGAGATCAACTAATCATGTGCCACGATTACTCAAATCGCATGAGCTTGAGACCGAGCTGCATCTCAAGTCCGACACGCTTGCCGCAGTTGCACAAAAGATAGCCAAGATGAGCTCGAGACAACTAGATGTGAGACAGAGCTCAAGGGTTGGTCAGGAGGTACCTCGAGATCAACTAATCATGTGGCACCATTACTCAAATCGCATGAGTTTGAGACCGAGCTGCGTCTCAAGTCCGACATGCTTACCATAGTTGCACAAAAAATAGCCAAGATGAACTCAAGACAAATAACCCACGTACCACAGTTGCTCAAATCGCATGAGCTTGAGACTGAGCTGTGTCCCAAGTCGTGGTACATACCACAGCTGCACAGAAAAATTACCAAAACGAGCTCAAGACAGCCAATTGTGAGACTCGACAACTGTGGCAGGGTGTCATTTCAAGATTTAGCTTAAGCTTGAGATTCAACTTAGAAGAGATGAGGCTTGAGCTTCAGTTTGTTGAGCAACTGTGGTACGGACTTAAACGTGAGACAGAGCTCAAGGTTGGTCAAGTCTCAAGAGGTACTTAAGTCCAACTAACCCTGCACCGCAGTTGTTCAAATCGCATGAGCTTGAGACCGAGTTGCGTCTCAATTGAGTCCCAGATGCATGCCACAGTTGCACATAATCACAATTATTATGGAATCAGATCACAAATTTATTCACAAAATTACATCTTCTATATAATAAATGCGAATAAAAAATATTAAAAATTTAAAACTATTCATCTGATAACAAATTATTTTTATTAAAAATATAATTTTTCTTTATTTCATTGAAAAAATGAGAAAAAAATGCTCCTTAAAATAATAGGCGGTGTGCCGCGACGTTTTTTTCGCCCAATTTAGTGTGCCGTTAGAATTTGAAGCGCCATTTTGTGTATACAAACAAGAATAATGGAATGTTTTGTCTTTTTTAGTTTTATAATCCCTCATTGTTTCTTCTTTTAAAAATCTTATTAGAAAGAATGTTAGAAATATAAATTAGGAGGGAGGGATTAAAAAAAGACTCCCTTCTCATATCTCCTTAATTCCACTTAAGTCGTGCTGAAATGTTGATTGTTTTATCCGAAATGTTTTAAATTTAGCAATTAAAAGTGTTAGCGCAGTTGTGTCGAAATACACTTAACACGAATGCTTTTGTTTCTCGCACTGGACATTTGTGTGCATGAAAACAACGCAGGTGTCCATATATACGTGCATTTCAAGCACAAAAAACGGCTAAAAAACAACCAAAAATCAAGTTTAAACAACTAAAAAAAACATCAAAAACTACTCAAAATAACAAAACAACAAAACAAATCAAAAACCAACTAAAGCAATTTAAATAAAACAACAATTAAACAAACAACTAAAAACAACTTAAAACAGATAAAAAATAAAAAAACAAGAACAACTACAAAAATACTCAAAAACTAAAAAAGCAACTAAAAACAACACAAAACAACTAAAAAATTACTAAGAACAGCTAAAAAAAAACTAAAAAAACAACTGAAAAACAATTCAAAACAACAAAACAAATTAAATACCAACTAAAAGCGATTTAAATAAAACAACAATTATAGAAACAACTCAAAACAGCTAAACAATAAAAAACAACTAAAAACAACTCAAAACACAACAAAAAATTACTAAAAACAGCTAAAAAATAACTCAAAAACTAAAAAAACAACTAAAAGCAACTCAAAATACAACTAAAAAATTACTAAAAACAGCTGAAAAACAACTCAAAATAACGAAACAAAAATCAAATAAGAAACCAACTAAAAACGATTTAAATAAAACAATTATAGAAACAACTCAAAACAGCAACTAAAAACAACTCAAAACACAACAAAAAATTACTAAACAGCTAAAAAATAACTCAAAAACTAAAAAAAAAAAACTAAAAGCAACTCAAAATACAACTAAAAAATTACTAAAAACAGCTGAAAAACAACTCAAAATAAAAAAACAAAAAATCAACTGAAAACGATTTAAATAAAACAATAATTAATATTAAAAACAGCTCAAATAGCTAAAAAATAAAAAACAAGTAAAAACAACTACAAAAATATCTTAAAAACTAAAAAACAACTCAAAACAGCTTAAAAACACCTAAAGACAGATATAAAACAACTAAAAACACAACTAAACAATAATTGGCAAAAACCAGTTAAAACTACTAAAAACTAACTAAGAAATAGCTACAAATTAACTACAAAATAACTAAAAAATAATTGACATAAAATTGGTGTTTAACACAAATTTATTCATAATTCTAGACTTTCTCGAGGTTCCTGAGTTTTTTAAAAATTCATATACGAATTTGGGCTGGACACGTGCACCATATTTTATTCCTTCCGTTACCGTTTCCGTGAAACGGAAGGAGGAAAATGCATAAGCATGTATAGATTCGTGCATACTTAATTTGAAGGCATATCTTTAGATATACGTTCACTCGATAAAACACGAAAAATCCACCCAGTCATGAAACTGATTCGCCGATTAATTATTGATAAAAATCAGCGATACGTACACATCTTTTTTTTCATAAACCCGGATGAATTTCAGACCCAGATATGGGTGTGAATATAAAAATTTATGGCTCGACACACTGGTATTGAATTAAATTAATCGGCGGTTAAAATCTGCTTTTCCACTCGATTAATTTCTACTTTTTTATCAGATTTAATCGACTGAATTTTCATTTAATTTGGACAAATATGGGAGCCATCATTGAAGAGCGGTGAACTGCAGAAGGGGAGAAGGGCGCCCTCTATACAAAGTCCGATATGAATGGAAATTCCAATTTCAAAGGGCCATTTAATTCAAGGCCCGTTGGCGATGAATTAAAAACGGATTAAGGGATTAATAAACGTATTAAAACACGATAAGGAAGGAAGTGAGACGCTTTTTTTTTTTTTTTTGTTAAATCATAATCACGCTTCAATTTGCATTTTAACTTTCATGAATGGTTCTATTACAAAAATATTATATAGGGCCATATTTGGGCACTTTTAAGTCTATTATGTGCCATATACGACCCAGTATTCGACTTACGACTTATACTCACTCATGGCTGTTCGACTTTACGACCGTTTCTTTTTTTTTTTTGGGAAGGGGAGAAATTTAAAAGAGGGTTAAGTTTGTATTAATAAGTATAACGATGTAATTTAATTTCAGCGCGTGCAATATGAAACGGAAGTTGCATTCCGCTACGTGAAACGATGTAAAACTTGTTCCAAAACGGAAGTACATCTTTGAAACTTGTTCCGAAACGGAAGTTTAATAACGTGATGTGCAAAAGACGTAAATTTTGTTCTGAAACAGTCGAAGTTCAATCACGTACGTGCAGACAATAAAACATTTTGTTCCGAAACGGAAGTTCAGTCACTAAGTGCAAACTTTGTAAAATTTGTTCCGAAACGGAGGTTCAGTCACTTAGTGCAAACGTTGTAAAATTTGTTCCGAAACGGAAGTTCAGTCACTTAGTGCAAATGTTGTAAAATTTGTTCCGAAACGGAAGTTCAGTCACTTAGTGCAAACGTTGTAAAATTTGTTCCGAAACGGAAGTTCGGTTACTTAGTGCAAACGTTGTAAAATTTGTTCCGAAACGGAAGTTCAGTCAATTAGTGCAAACGTTGTAAAATTTGTTCCGAAACGGAAGTTCAGTCCCTAATAGTGCACACGTTGTAAAATTTGTTCCAAAACGGAAGTACGTCTTAGAAACTTGTTCCGAAGCGGAAGTTTAATAACGTGTTGTGCAAACGACGGAAATTTTGTTCCGAAACGGAAGCACATCTTTGAAACTTTTCCCAAACCGAACTTCAATCAAGTACGTGCAAAATGGACGTACGTTCCGAAATGGAAGTACTATGTCTTTGAAACTAATTAAGAAACGGAAGTTCAATCACTTAGTGATGCAACGATGCAAATAGATTTGTTTCGAAACGGAAGCGCGTCTTTGAAACTTGTTCCGAAACAAAACTTGCAATCAAGTTACTTGTAAAAGATGTAAAATATGTTCCGAAACGGAAGTCCGGCTTTGAAACTTGTTCCGAAACGGAAGTTCAAATCACGCGTGCAGACAACGGACAATTTGTTCCACAACAGTGTTATTTTACATTGAAACGATGGGAAAAAGGTTCCCGGAAGTAGAAATTCAATCGATGGAAAACAATTTCCGAAACGGAAGTCCATCACGTGGAAACGATGTGAAATTTGTTCATAAAATGGAATTAAATCATTACTAATGCATTTCACTCACTCTAATGCTGGGGTTGAACTTTTTTTTACATTGTTTTTACATGTTATTTTCAATACTATAGAACATCACGTCCAAGATGTAGAGAAGAGGGCATTGAGACCACGTGTCTTTACAATTTTAGATTAATAGGACAATTATTAAATTATTAAAAAGTGTCTCAATGCTCCCCAGTCCCCCCCAAACACGGTTATTGTAATAATTAAATATGGGCCCTTCGTGTCCATATATGGTATTATAAATTGCTAAAAAGGCCAATTGAATTCATTGCCTTCGAATGTTTGCTAAATAAGAAGCTGGACGTTGATTGGTCATCTTTTTATCTTTATTGGAATAACAAGATGGTTCTATTCGTGGAAATCTAACAAAACGTGTTTACAAATGATAACGAAATAAATGTTCAAAATACGCAATAAATCAATGATCACGTGGTTTTTTCAAGGATTCATCTCCATTTGAAAAATAAAGTTCCGTTATGTATATCTTATGTATACGTGTCTGAAACATGTTTGGAAAAGTTTGTGAAATGACACGTTTGGAAATATACATATTTACTCTAATATTTTTAAAAAAAAACATTTGTAAAATTGGTATTCAAATTGGTCATTTGAATACCAATTTTAAAAAAAAAACTAACATTTGGTGTAAAAATGACCTCATTTTTTTGACATTTGCAAACCAATGTTGAAATTGTCATTTTTTTTAAATTTACAGACCAGAGTTAATTCTAATGGTCACATTTGGTTAAAGAATTTCTGTCATTTTTTGGTCTTTTGCAGGACAATTTTAAATGGTCATTCTTTGGTCTAACAATTATGGCATTTTTTGGTTTAATAATTATGTCATTTTTTCCGCTTTGGTCTAAGAACGATGTCATTTTTTGGTTCAAGAATTATGTCACCACTTTTTAAATTGTTTTTTTTTTTTTGGTCATTTGCAGACGAATTTTTCAAATGAGACATTTGATCTAAGGATGATGTCATTTTTGGGTAATTTGTAGACTAATTTTCAAACATGCCATTTTTGGTCAAAGAATTATGTCACCAAATTTTAAATGATCCGTTTTGGTCATTCGCAAACAAATTTTCTAATTGAGACATTTGATCTAAAAAATGGCATGTTTTTCATTTTTATGCCATTTTTGGTCTAAGAATTATGTCACCAAATTTTAAATGGTCTTTTTTGGTCATTTGCAAACGAAGTTTCAAATTGAGACATTTGGTCTAAAGATGATGTCATTTTTGTGTAATTTGCAAACAAATTTTCGAACCTGTCATTTTTTCATTTTTTATGTCATATTTTGGTCTAAGAATTATGTCAAGACTCGGTTATTTGGCAGAGCAGACCGATGTTTGAATGGTCATCATTTAGTCATTTGCTGACGAATTTTAAAACGGTGACATTTGGTCTAAGGATGTCATTTTTTTTGGTCATTTTGAAATGGTCACTTTAAATCAAAAATAATATTCGAAAACAAAATGACATGAAAATGAGGTCATTATGACAAACCCTACTTTTCAATTTCAAAACGGCCCTTATTTTAAAAACACATTGGTATAAAATATTCCGAGTGCATTTTGAATTCCAATATTTACAATTTAACGTGAACATGTACATCTTATACACGTAGAGGTAGAACATCTCCACGACTGAATTTTGTAAACCGAGTTCTCAAAAAACGTGTTTTTTCCTTAATTTGTTCGGTAAGTGTGTGTGGGCGTGTTTTAGAATTCATATCCATTTCGAGAGAAAGCATTTAGCTGGGTCCTCTTAGGACATTGCGCCACAAAAAGAACGGGCACAATAAAATGGCGGTACTTTGATGTGTTTTTCAAAATATCCAAACACGAGCAATGTGGTGCCTATTATGTCCCAAAGGGGTTTCTTTATGTACATTTACATGGCGTGCATTTCTACACTAACTCAAATGTTTGTCCGCCACTTAAAAAAACAAAAAAAACACGCCGCCTACTCACCGATTGCTCACATATTACGATGGAAACAATTTTTATTCCACTCTTGTTCGTCATGGAAACAGTCATCAAATGACGAAACACCAATTAAAAAAAAAGAAATAATATCGAAGACAAACATTTATACAAAAATGTTTTCTTTATAATTTTTGTATGTTAGTTGTTGCAATTTTATGTTTTTTGTTGCTTGTTTATGTGTTTGTTGCCTTTTTATGTTTTGTGTTGCTTTTTATGTTTTGTGTTGCTTTTTTTGTTTTTTGTTGCTTGTTTATGTTGTTGTTGCTTTTTAATGTTTTTTGTTGCTTTTTAATGTTTTTTGTTGCTTTGTTATGTTGTTGTTGCTTTTTAATGTTTTTTGTTGCTTTTTAATGTTTTTTGTTGCTTTGTTATGTTCTTTGTTGTATTTTAATGTTTTTTGATGCTTGTTTATGTTTTTTGTTGCTTGTTTATGTTTTTGTTGCCTTTTTATGTTTTGAGTTGCTTGTCTATGTTTTTTGTTGCTTGTTTATGTTGTTGTTGCTGCTTTTTAACGTTTTTCGTTGCTTTGTTATGTTCTTTGTTGCATTTTAATGTTTTTGTTGCTTGTTTATGTTTTTTGTTGCATTTTAATGTTTTTGTTGCTTTTTAATGTTTTCTGTTGTTGTTGCTTTTTAATGTTTTTTGTTGCTTGTTTATGTTTTTTGTTGCATTTTAATGTTTTTGTTGCTTTTTAATGTTTTTTGTTGTTGTTGCTTTTTAATGTTTTGTGTTGCTTTGTTATGTTCTTTGTTGCATTTTAATGTTTTTTGTTGCTTTTTTATGTTTTTTGTTGCATTTTAATGTTTTTGTTGCTTTTTAATGTTTTTTGTTGTTGTTGCTTTTTAATGTTTTGTGTTGCTTTGTTATGTTCTTTGTTGCATTTTAATGTTTTTTGTTGCTTTTTTATGTTTTTTGTTGCATTTTAATGTTTTTGTTGCTTTGTTATGTTTTTAATTGCATTTTAATGTTTTTGTTGCTTGTTTATGTTTTGTGTTGCTTTTTATGTTTCTTGTTGCTCTTTTAGGTTTTTTGTTGCTTTTTAATATTATTTGTTACTTGTTTATGTTTTTATTGCTTTTTTATATTTTTCTTGAAAGTTTTGCAAAACTAAAGTTCAAATTTTGTGGAAGATGGGCAAGGTCCAGCGACTGTTGCGCTAGCATAAAGGTACCAAATATACCAAAGTTGGATACACTGGATTGGTGTTTCATCAGTTGTTGATGATGATGATGATGATGATGATGACTGGGTTCATGACGAACAAATGAGTGGAATAAAAATTGTTGCCATCATAATATATGAACAATCTCCAAGTAGGATGTGTTTTTCTTTTTTTAAATGGTGGACAAAAATGTGGATTCCCATGTCTGGTTTTCAACTTACTTACTTGGCCATATATAGTTTTACACAAACATGTTTGATATTCACACGAACAATAGTCATGGCATTTAGGAATATCGCTATATGGGTTGGGGCATATGTTCGGTGCGCACCAAACGAAACATTTAGAAACACTAAACACAAACAAGAAGCATACACAAACAGCGTGTTTCGAAACTTGTGTCACAAAATTGTTTAAAAACACGGAAAAACAGACATTCCAAGTGGGGAAAACTATGACTAGCCCTATATAGTAACCAATTAACATCCCCCTGGTGAAAAAAACAATAGAAACCAATTGAGGTTTCTATTGTTATTTGGACACTATTGATTTTAATTGTTTTCTATGGTTCATGTATTGACTTTTATTGGTTTCTATTGACTTCTATGGTTTAGCTGTATTGACTGAACAATGGATAACAATAGAAAACCATAGAAAACAATTGAAACCAACAAAACCAATAGAAAACAACGTTCCAAATAACAATAGAAAACAATAGAAATCTCTATTGTTTTTTTCACCAGAGCCATGCACTATCCATATATTTGTAACCGATTGTTTGAGTTTTAGTTTAATCTAATCGGTTAATTCCCCATATTTGAAACCTTATAAAATCGATATTATGAGGCAAGTTGTGAATCACGCGTGTACTTATAGTTTGTTCACCACGTTTCGTGTGATGTGGGCAGAGGCATCCGGTATCTTATCTTCCTCTCTTCCGCTTTCTCGGAAATAAAGGCGTGCAATGACCCTTGACTCAACCTGCGTCAATAATTAACCACACCATATCTGAATTATTCTCGATATGGATCGGATATATATATATATATATCAGTCATCGAATATCAGTCAAGTTGGTTGACTTTACGAATGCGTATCTGGACAATAGCAACCGGATCAATTATGAAGGTTATGCAGACAACTCCATTTCTTCTATTTCGTTCTATATACAGGTGTACAATATTAATTATTTCATCGGGGATCTAGGTCCATTGTATCCGGCCATACAGGTACATACATGGCTAATTCATGACAACATATCTGTCCATGCATGGATATGGCCATAGAATGCATATGTTGTCAAGGACTATACAAATATTTGGTCCATATCATTGGTCAAGTTGGCTAAATATGGAAAAAAAAATGGTTCATAAATGTCCTAAATATGGTTCATGATGTACATATATGGTTAATTGTGACTAAATATGGTCTATATAAGGTTAAATATGGTTTATAATGTACAAATATGGTTCATTATGGCTAAATATGGTTCATGATGTAGAAATATGGTTCATTATGGCTGAATATGGTCTATATATGGCTAAATATGGTTCATGATGTACAAATATGGTTCATTATGGCTAAATATGGACTATATATGGCTAAATATGGTTCATAATGTATAAATATGGCCTATATATGGCTAAATATGGTTCATAATGTACAAATATGGCTCATTATGGCTAAATATGGTTCATAATGTACAAATATGGCCTATATATGGTTCATAATGTACAAATATGGGTTACCCAAATATGGCTCATTATGGCTAAATATGGTCTATATATGGCTAAACATGGTTCATGATGTACAAATATGGTTCATTATGGCTAAATATGGTCTATATAATGGTCAAATATGGTTCATATATGGCCACATATATAATCCATACATGTCCATACATCTACTTTTCCACTCTTAATAATGTATATTGAAGCACCGTATATATTTTGAGTTGTTTTCAGTATATTCATTTTAAATTCAAAAATTCACACTTTTATTTCCCCAGTATGCCTTGGTTTACGAACTTTGTTCGTTCCTCGACCGTGTTGGTGAACCGAAAAGTTCGCACTCCGAATCAATTTTTCCCAATGCAATTAATCTAAACCCAAATGAGAATGAGAATGAGTGTTTTCAACGTGAATGCGTTCATTGTCCAATAATTTTTTTAAAACATGTTTTGGCTTATGTTTGGAAATAATACAGAAAGGAAATAAATATAGGAGTAATAAATATTAGTGTCGTCATGCTGACGTTGCTGTCCCTCCCCCCTCCCTTCCCTTCTGTTTAAGAAATTTACTTTAACAAACATTGTTTCCATTAGGAAAATGTGTATTATTCAACTCTATTCTCTCGTTAATCACATGATTTAAGTCTCAAAACGACGTCATCGATGGATTCTCATCCATTGCATCTCCACTTGGCGTGGAGAAAACAAGAGACGAACTTTTTTCCATATTTGCAATTGAGGATATATCCTCGAAACTAATATCGATTTTAATTTAAATTCATGAAAATTATAACATTTTTTATGTTTCCCGTATTTAGTAAAACTTGTCCGTAACAAAGATGTTTTGCTGGAACTAGTAAAACAATTGCAGAAACTCGGACTGTTGATCGGTGGTCTATAGAAATATCCCAGGTAGCAAAGTTCATCATTTAGACGTCATTTTTGTTGGTCAAAAAGACGTCATTTTTTATCAAAAAAATGACCAAAAATAGGACCTGAAAATATCAATCCAAAATGACGTCTTTGGGACCAAAAAATGACCAAAAAAGACGCCATTTTTTTTTGTTAAAAATAACGTCTTTTTTGGTCAGTAAAATGACGTCTTTTATTTGTGATTATTTGGTCAGCAAAATGACGTCATTTATTGGTCTTTATTTGGTCATTTTGAGTTCGTAATTTTTTGGTCAGTAAAATGACGTCATTTTTTGAGTTGATCATTTATTGATCAGTAAAATGACCAAAAAATGACGTCTTTTTCGACGTGAGACGTGTTTTTTTGAAAAATGATGTCAATTTGTCGTCATTTTTGTGAATTGAAGCGCATCGTTCGTGATGGGAAACAACACGTGGTGTTCGTAGACCGATTTGTTCGTAAACACGTTTTCAAACCTAGGTTTCACTGTATATGCATTTAAAATTAAAAAATGTACACTTTTTTCCCCGGTATATATTTAAATGTAATTGGTAAATGTAAAGCCGTGAATATGACGAAGTAAGAACATGCTCCGAAATTGGTCCATTGTGTTTTTGAGGCCGCAGGGGGGCGTGTTTTGGCCACATATATAACTGGAGACCACGTGGGGTTCTGTTGTGTGTTTGGACACGTCTTAATTATCAGCCGATGGAAACACAATCGCGAGGGTTGACAAATTTATGAGCGTTATTTCTTAGCTCGGTGTCACACGGAGATCGTCGCCGCACATCATACACCCACCTTGGGGATTGTTCCATCTTTTGAACTTGGCCTCACAGCGTGTGACACACATGTGTCCCGAAACAATTTGTGTTGCCAACAACTCCAATCAAAATAAAGATGGCGTCGTCAAAGATTCAAAGCAACCCCACAGTTTGTTATAGCGGGCTAACAAACACTTACGCGGATCGTGTGAATTCGGTGGCAACATTCAGAATATATAAGAGGGGTACTGGAGTTAATTTTGTAGGGGGGAAGGGGAATTATATAAGGGGGCAGTCAAAAATCACCTACCCGACATTCCTTCACAGATTAAATCACTCATACTCTCTGTCCATTTTATCACAGAGCCCCTCCTACCCCCTAATTTTATCCCAAACTCCACTGACCCCCTCATTTTATCCCAAACTCCCCTGACCCCCTCATTTTATCCCAAACTTTCCTGACCCCCCTCATTTCATCCCAAGCCTCCATCCCTCTACCTCATGCCCACACAGCGTCCATTTTATCCCAGACCCCCTCTCCATCCACTCCCTGTCCACAGGGTGTCCTCTTCATCCCAAAGCCTCTTTCCCTCTGCCCCCCGCGCCCATTTTATCCCGGACCCCTCTGTGCACTTTACCCCCTCATTTTATCCCAAACTCCCCAGACTCCTTCAATTTAACCCAAACTTTCC
>JAQGBW010001906.1:0-22535 GCA_034698625.1 Julus scanicus | reverse complement strand
GCCGCTCCATTGTGAACCGGTCAGCGTTTTGACGCCGAGATAGTGACGTATTTCCCCTAAAAATTAAGCTCCGCCTCAACTGACGCTCGACGTCGGTCGCTCCATTGTGAACTAGGCATTACCGTTTCCGGCTGTTTTTGTCAAACTTGCATGCCCAAACCCAAACGTTCGTTTCCAAGTGAGATTAATTCTCGCGAGTTACTCGTCACATCTTATACATCACAAAATTTCCAAAACTTAAGTTTTAAAAATTAAAAACCCTAAACACAAGCATCTCGATAGCTGCTCTCATAATTCGAACATGATTTGTATTTTGCGAGCTGCTATCAGTGACAACTCTCGAACAGTAGCACGTGCTACATTGAGAACTGCTATGGAAAGCATCTCGAGAGTTTCTCTCACGATAAGTTTGTTCTCTCACAGTACACATTGCAGCATCTACTCGCGTCGCTAATAAAAGCAACAAGGATCGTCAAAAATCCGTTAATAATTTTTAATTAAAAATAAAGAAATACATGGGGATTGAATTCATGAGAATTTGTCGCTGCCATATCGCTCTCCGTCTTCCTTCGTGCATAACTAGCAAGTCGTCTTTATTTGAGGTCGACTATCGATTAGTTGCTCGCCGCTTCTTAATTATAATTTGCTTCGTGGAAACAGCTGAGAAATGTCGGATGGATGCGAACGGGACAAAGGGAAAAATTCGCAATTAGATTTTAAACAGAAAATGTCCGCAATGTTTCCCCCTAAGCTAAGCCAAGACGGATATGTCATATGGAGGCATTGCAATTAGCGCCGCCACATTTGCAAGAAGAAATCCAAGAGTCAAAATCGTGAAGTGCGTCCACTCCAACTTGCACAACAATCGATATTAGGTGCCTAGGTTAACGTCACCTCATCAAGAATGCAAGACTTCATGCCGTATATATATATAGCAATGAATGACAAACTTGTATTAATTTCAGAATTCACGCAGGTTTACTCTCTTTTTGATCCCAATAAGCGGCCATCTTGGAAGGGCCTGTAGCGTGATGAAATTAACATAAAATATTTTTACGTTCTTGGGAGGTTATCTAGAATCACATTTTAACGTTGGGTTGTTTATACCTATTTTTGAAAACAAAAAGAATAGAATTATAATTTGTAACCACTAAACAAGTGACCAAGTTGACTTAACCCCTTATCATATATGGCATCTTTCTGGCAGAAAGGGTACATAAATTGAATTGTAAATAAGTGCAGTTTTTGAACATATATAGAACTACTCTTAAGAGAAAAATATTGTATTCAGAATTCACCTTTTTATGAATGTTAAGATGTGATACCAACAAAACTTCAACAAAAAAACAAAAAAAAGAAGACAAAACTGAGTCAGTGACACGACTGCAAATTTGTTAACGTATTAGTAGTACTAGTTTTATGAAAAGTTAATGTAAGCCGTTACACCGCCGCGTAAGCCACTGCCTTTAGCCGGCAGCCGTTACACCACCGCGTAATCCCACTGCCTTTAGCCGGCAGCCGTTACACCGCCGCGTAATCCCACTGCCTTTAGCCGGCAGCCGTTACACCGCCTCGTAAGCCACTGCCTTTAGCCGGCAGCCGTTACACCGCCACGTAAGCTGCTGCCTTTAGCCGGCAGCCGTTACACCGCCGCGTAAGCCGCTGCCTTTAGCCGGCAGCCGTTACACGTCGCTGCTGCATGTACCCCCTTATTTCGAGAGCAAAAACGTCAAAAAAATCTTAAATAAAGCGATTGGATGTATCTGCCAAGGTTCCTCGTAACAGGCTCATGTAACTACAACAACAATTTCCAGATTGAACATGTTATACGGAAATTGAATAACCGAGCTTTGCAAAATTACTTCCAGTAACGTTTCCTTTGTAGATAACGCCAAAGTGTTTTTCCAACGCCATTTAAAGATGGCGCCTACTCGTCCCATTTGTTACCCTCCTGCCAGCAAGCAGCCTTGATGCAGGGCTTTGCCATAGGCCAAGGTTTGTAAACAAACTCGTCTGTCTCTCCATGTCTATACGACTGTTTTTCCAAACCGCCTTCTCATTGTGCTAAAAAACACGGGAACAATTAACGCATGCCAAGCATTGTCAATTTTAACTCGTTTCATAAACAAGCTCCTGCAGCTGCAGTTTAAATTATGCAACGACAACCACTTGCAGCTATTTTTACGACAGCTCCACCTAATAATGTCTAAGTGAAGACTTGGCGTTTAATCGATAGGAGTCTCACTAGTTAACTGACCATTCTTAGTCAAAAGTCGAAAAAGCATCCTTTACACCACTGACCCAATTTTATGTTTTAGCGCCTCATCCTCATAGCATTGGTTTTCCAAGATGGCCGCGTCCCTTCCTCACAAAACAGCTTTGAAAACCAACACTAAAAAACTCGCACACCACTATGTGATGCCGGCTAGAAATAAAGTACAGATATCACATTTAGCTTAAAGATTTGAGCAACATTCTTGGGCAACATAATCGCTTTTTATTGGATACATGAACACGCACGCAACTGTCTGCAACATCCTGGTTGTTTGAAATATGTGCTCACGCATGTAATTACATTATCGGACAAAATAAAATAGTTCAGATCATGTTACACAAGGAAGGTTACTTTTTGTTCAATCTCAGTTTTACACCTTCCACTTCAGTAAAGGAATATTACAGTCAATAAAAACATCAAGGAGATCATACCACAACTGGAATTCAAATGTTTGCATTCATGTATTCCAAAACTTGAATGAAAATGGTACAATGCAAGTTTTGGTGGGTATCCGGACTTTTGCTTATTGGACAGTATGTATAGGACAGTAACAAGCCCAAATGGACAAGTAGGCGTTTGATATTTGGACAATGCGTGCTTTTGTCCATTACGTCCATTTGTCCATCTGGACAAATATCCACATGTCCATATTGACCTTTTGTCCAAATGTCATTTTGACCAAACGTTCAGTACGTTGTCCAAGCGCCCGCATGACCAAATGTCAATATGTCCGATTCCTACTGTCGAGCTTTCGAATATCCTACTTGCCTATACCTACTGAGAAATTAAAAAAAAAAACTAAACAATAATTTCCTGCTCTCAAGTAGGCCTCTTCATATTAAAAAGGTACTCATTGTTAAGAAGAATTGAAACCCTATTCCTTTCAATGGATAAATTTGCAACAACACTCACAGCCAAACAAAAAGAGATTGAATAAAAATAAAAATTCTTTAAAATAGCTTGATAAATCAGCAAGGTCGTTTTTCACTTTAAAACAGATTTTTTTTAAAATTAATAAACAAGTTTGAAAAATGTCCGTTATTTTGCTCATGCTGCCAGCAGGTGGCAGCTCAAATAATAATTTAAATTAAAAAATCTATTTTAAACTGAAAAACGACATCATACGCTTGCTGATTTATCAAGCTATTTTAAACAATGTTTATTTTTAGTTAATCTCTTTTTTGTTTGGCAGTGAGTGTCGTTGCAAATTTACCCATTGAAAGAGATAGGGTTTCAATCCCGCTTAATGCATTCTACAATCTTACGCAAATATGCACTTTCAATACAGATTTCCAACATGGCCGCGGCCATTCCTTCCAATTCTCACGTGCAACGCAGTTATTCCAACTGCTTCACGCGCAGATTGGCGTGAACGGAAGCGGCCATGTTGGAAAACTGTAAATTTCAACTCCTGTATACATAGTTATGCAAGACGAAAACCGTCGTAGCCACTTTAGATAACCACCGGACATTCAGCGAAACAACCGCGTGATCAAGTTTAATTAATCCTTTCTCGCCAGGATTTCCTTTTTGCAAAAACAAAAGTCCGAAAAACAATTTTTGCCGGAATCCGGCGGGGAGGGGTCCAAACGCGGCGTACGTGCCGTTGCGCGGACTTCTTAATGAGGCGACAACGTCTAATTAATAAAAACGTGACCCGGCTTAATTGGAGGTCGTCGCCGCAGTCGATCACTTCGTTACGGGCTCTGTTTGTACAATCCCCTAGTTTATTGACAGCTATACATCGAGCAAAAAATTGCCAGGTAACCGCATAGCGCGTTTCGTGTATAATTAGCGTTGGCTGCCAGACGCCGTTCTGGCCAACCGGAGGTCTGTGACCCAGTGCGAGCCACGTGATCGGGAAAACCGTACTGTTTACTAACACGTTGCCGTAAACGCTCAGGTGCTACTGCGAACGTATTTACTCTTGCCATACTTGGATTTTTTAGAGCATGAAATTATGCCTAAATTCGACTGGTTACAATAAATTGCACCTCTTGTGCACAGTAACTGACAGTTTGACGAAATGTTCTACAAGTTCTATGAAGAACTATAGATATGATAACGCCAGATTTGATTTGATTTATAGAAGATTTTTGCATTACAGTAAATATTTGTGAATGATGACAGTGTTGGCAGAAATGTGTTGATACAGTATCATATGAATAATAACGATAATAATACCCTTATTAACAGCCTAATAATAGCTTTATAACAGCCTAATAATACATCACAGCGCTGCCTAATGTACAATTGTCTATGTATGGTTAGTAACTGTTAGTTATAATAAATTTAACCATTTTAATAATCTACAATGCAATCATTATTGCATTTTTAAAGTGATATATATTATCTGGCTACCGAATCTGGTCCCAATAACTGAGTCTTTTACAATTTCTACGTATAACCAGATATTTGTCTATTTTAGGATTATTGTCTTCAATACAATATGAGTATACTATAAACTTGATGACTGGTAGCACATTTTTGTTGTTGATACAGTACAGCCATATATAGGTATCAATTAATAATAATAGCCTTATTAATACCCTAATACACATGTAATAGCCTCATAACAGCCTAATAATTCATCCCAGAGCTATTCTATATATTAAGGCTAAAACTGGTGGCGTATAATTTTATTAAAATTAACCCAATATAGAATTATATAGCTTTTTTTTATGTCACATGGCATACACCAAAATGACACTATCCTAACCAATCTCAGAAATAGAGCATGTGACATCATAGCCGTGTTTACGAACATCAATATGCAATAGTAGATCTAGCAGTGGTGTCAAGATCTGAATACAATTGCACTATACCACCAGTCACTAAAAGCTTTCCTCCTTCAACAAAATGTGACACGAGTCGACTTGTTGACTACTTAGCTTTAGGTAGAAAACTGGCTTCGAGTGTATAAAAAAAAAACATTTCGTAAAAGCCAAGCTTGTGATTTGGATATAAAAAAAAACATTTGGAAAATGAATTTCAAAAAAGCAACTATGACACGATGAAGTCATTAGAAGGTGGCACGAGTTCCAACCTTTTACCATCACAACTATATCATCGGGAAGCAACAACTACAATTCGGTACCACCATATCAACCTACATCCGATGACTAATGTATTCGTAGAAATATGGTCATTGGCAGGTCATCAGATTACATTGACAAATTTGTCCAGGTGGTAAAAACTAAACACCAGTGTAATTGAAACAATTGAGCAATTTGATCTCCATATGGAATACGGATGTGCCATATCCAAAACAAAACCAAACAAGGTGAGCACTGTAGCCTCTTTGGGCTACTGAACCAGACACATATGCAAATATTAAAGGTTAGTTCTATCTGGAATTAACCAGGCATTTTTATTTTTTCTGCTATCTTGTCGTCTGAAATAGGTATTAACCACATGACGTGTTACCAATCAAGGTGTTGCATGAACCACAAATGTCGCACAAGACTTTGGTTTATTTGTAGACTTTCTATAACTTTTAGAACAATGTAGCAACACTATGTTGTTTACGTTGCATATGTTTAATAAACACAAAATCAGTTGCAGTTTAACTCGATTATTATCTTCAACTCAGTAACCTAAAGTCAGCAAGATTACCATATGGCAAGGGGCCATTTTCAGGAGATTGCTCCTATGTAGGTAGTCATTCAGACATCATTGTTAAATTTTAAACTTTAAAATAGATGGCTGGCAGCCTTAGCGTGGCTGAAATGTCAAAGGAATTCCATGATTGTCCAGCTGGTTTCAGCTCGATCATCTTCAACTGAGTACAACACTACAGTCAGCAAGTCTTCCATATGGTAAAGGGCCATTTTTAGGATATTGCTCCTACTTAGGCTAGCCACATTGCTAAATTTTAAATATTTCAAATAAATGTCTGGCAGCCTTAGCTGAAATGTCAAAGGAATTCCATGATTTTCCAGCTGGTTACAGCTCCATCATCCTCTTCAACTCAGTATCCTATACAGTCAGCAAGTTTACCATATGGCAAGGGCGATTTTCAGGAGATTGCTCCTAAGTTGGTAGCCACTTAGACATCATTGTTAAATTTTAAACCTTCAAATGTGTCTGACAGCCTTTAGCATGGCTGAAATGGCATAGAAATTCTATGGATTTCCAGCTGGATCATCACCTTCAATTCAGTATATCTTACAGTCAGCAAGTTTATCATATGGCAAGGGGTCATTTTCAGAAGATTTCTCCTACGTAGGCTAACCACATTGTTAAATTTTAAACTTTCAAATATGTGGCTGATAGCCTTTAGCACGGCTGAAATGACATAGAAATTCTATGGATTTCCAGCTGGATCATCACCTTCAATTCAATATATCTTAGTCAGCAAGTTTACCATATGGCAAGGGGTCATTTTCAGGAGATTTCTCCTACGTAGGCTAACCACATTGTTAAATTTTAAACTTTCAAATATGTGGCTGATAGCCTTTAGCATGGCTGAAATGACAGAAATTCTATGGATTTCCAGCTGGATCATCACCTTCAATTCAGTATATCTTACAGTCAGCAAGTTTATCATATGGCAAGGGGTCATTTTCAGAAGATTTCTCCTACGTAGGCTAACCACATTGTTAAATTTTAAACTTTCAAATAGGTGGCTGGCAGCCTTAGCATGGCTGAAATGTCAAAGTACTACAATGGTGTTCCAGCTGAGTAAGGTTGTTCAGCCACCTGCTGTAGGTGAAGGTGGCTAAAAGCATCCACCTTTAAGCAGGTTGCCACGCCGCTGACCTTTGCCTTCGGTAAGGCACAGGTGTTGAGCAACTGACCAAGAGGCCCTGGGGCATTGATTTAACCAGTGCGTGTGTGGAACCAAAAATAACAAGAGAAGTCATAAAAACGCAACCCACCAACCATATAAAGGTGAAACGAGGGTAGAAACTGACGACACACTAGGCCAGAGAGAGACAGGTGAAAAAAAACGAAAAATGTATAAAAATCAAGGTGTCAAATTTAATAGCGTACAGAGGCAATCAATGCCAAGAAAACGCCTCCTACTCTACCAGACATTCAAAATGTCAACGTGCGTGGGCGAACATCATAATTAAACCAAAAATGTGTATAAAAAAAAACAAAAATATACCTTCGTTGACAAGATTGAAAAAAAAATCCTAAAACCGACCATTGAAGAAAACCAACAACAACATCAGCAGTGTTGAACGGTACGGTTACCTTTAAACGATGTGTTTACTCCAAAGTGAATGTCAGTGGAGTAGCATGGCGACACGACAGACCTGGATGCGAGTGTTACAAGGTCGTAATACTGCGATCGGTTTTTGACGGCTAGTAAATCGGGAGGGGCATGGGCAGGACCGGGTACCAGGGTCAGGGCACAATGGGGACACCCCAAAAAAAGCAGCAGTAGCAAGGGAGGGTGAGACAAACCCCTCAGCCCCAAGTTCCCAACGTCCGACAACAAAGACCATTCATGGGGTTCGTGGCGAAGGTAACGCTGGTTGGTGCGAGGGTATCGCCTACCTGACGATCAACAGAGAATTTGGGAGAAATAGTCGGCGAAAAATTCCACAATTTCCAACAAAATTTGGGAGAAATATGGACCGAATACGGACGACAACAAAGAACGGGAAAAGGGCGAGAGCTCGGCCGGGAGAGAAGCATAACGAGGCGGCCAAGCGCTAGTGTCAATACCCCTACTCACGTCGACGTGCAAAGCGGTGTTTCTGGATGGGAAAAAACGACAAGAACGAAAGCCCGGAAAATATACGTGAAATGGGGGTTACTTACGTCGAAAAACGGCCAAATTCCAGCGCGTAAACAACGAGGAAGACAGTGTTAACACGCATCCACCTTGCCACCGTCAGACATGTTCATCTGGATTCGCGTTTATACTCTCGCATCCAGGTCTTCGCTAAATAGAATAAGCTCTACCGGCCGCCAGGTGGCGCCTCCCGTCGAGAAATCACAGCCGCTGCGGTCTAGTCTGGAGTGCTGATTCACCGGCAAATTACGAGGCTGTTGTCGCCGTTCACCTACGCTTTTAGACGGCAGGAACGAGAGCGCCCTTCGCCGTCGGTTCGGAATCTGCCATAGGGGCCATTTAAAAAGGACGTCCCCGAAATTCCTTCAAAATTGACTCCCACCCCACAACCTGTCGACATGGTGTCCATTTTTAATAGACCAGAATCCCTTCCCCTTAATAGATGTCCTCAAGTTGTTGTTTTCGAAGTAGTGTGTTCAGAAATTTTTTTTTAGAACATACAAAAGCCCATCCTTTAAATCGCCAAGCACTACTCGCTATCAGTTCCATGACATTTTCCCCATTTTTCTGATAAACGGAAAATTCCTGACCTCTAAAGGAAATTCCAGCATAAATTTACACAAAGGTAGACATAATCTGTACTTTCCCGAGGTTTTAACAGTTCAAGTACGTTTGGGACTGGGGACAAATTTCATCTGGTGTCTATTTCCCCTTTCACTGTCAGACCTTTAAAACTTAATTTTAGACAAATAAATAAATTTAACAGAAAATCCAAGAACGGAAAAATGCCATCATTAGTGGACGTCCACAATGGCTACTCCCCTCCCCCTTGTCCACATGGTATCCACAGCAGACCCACCCCCTCTTGAGGACGTACTTTTGAATGGCCCCCATATCGGAGAGAATTTTTGGGGAGGGAACAGGCTGTACGAACAGTATGGCAAATACATTCAAAACAACCTGTTCTGCGGAAAGGACCGTTAGTATTTGTGTTCTGAAGATCATATACAAATACAATAATCTCCTTATACTTGTAAGGACCTGCAGGAAAATGAAAATTTTAACTCTGCTGATTCTGAACATATCCAGCTAGCCTATATCACATTTATTTTGATTTTTAACACTTGCAGTTTTGATTTAAAAAAAAATCATTTTGGCAATAATTTACAATTTACACAATTTTTGAAATTCTCAATGAAGGCCCTCTCAAATAATGTACATTGTAGTACATAAAAATCAGCCTACTGATCAAAATACTAGCCACCTTTCAGAAATTTCTGAATCTGTTCCAGAACCGTCAGTCAATACCGTGACGTGAGAGGCTTGCAGCTACAGTCGGAAACGTTGAATTTGATGGATTAATTTTCCGTAAAAACCGGTGAAAATCATTTTACCGGACATGCGCATATTAATCAACTTCACCGAAATCAACGTTTCCGGCCTGTCTCTCACGTGAATATACGTAATGTTTAAACCTAACTTCAATTCATGATTTGTCTGCCTTTCGATTTTGGATTCATGTCAAGTTTATTTTTTAATTAGTTAGTGAATTTTAATTTCATGTGAAGATGAGATTCTAGCCAGGCAATATTTTGCTGTATGCTATCAAAATTAAAGTCAATTTTCTTGTGATTTGATGGTAATGACATTGGCTCCCCTTTAGCAAGAGGATATATTCGCTGACAGCTGTTTATAATTATATCTCCCGTTTACATAAACAAGTTTTCTATTTTGAATAAGTTCCATGTTTGCTTTTGAAAATATTAATCATGATTTTTGAAGTATCCTTGGAGAAACTAAAATATTTTCATTTGTTAAAACAATTTTAGTCTGCACTATTGCACAGGTATACATATTTAATTATTTGCTTGAAAGACATCCTTAAATCGATTAAACTTCTTAATTTTGAAAATACAGTGAAACCTCGGTTTACGAACTTCTCTGTTTACGAACACCATTTGTTGCTTCGCTTCACGAACGATGCTTCAGTTCACGAACACTTTTCTCTGGACCCCAATCAAAGGTCCGAGTTTCTGCAATTGTTGTACTAGTTCCAGTTTAACATCTTTATTACAGATAAGTTTTACTAAATACAAGAAACAATGTTTGTTAAAGTAAATTTCTTAAACAAAATCTGCAAATAAACTTGGTTCACAGCAACGTCAGCATGACGATACCATGTGGGTGTCTTTATTTCCTATAATGTTGGAAATCATGGATGTATATATGAAACTGCTTTCTTTTAATATTACTTTTATTTTTTTTTCTTTGTTATTTTCACACATAAAGCCATAACATGTTAAAAATAAAAATTCTTGGACAAAGAACGTTAATTACATTAATTGTAATGGGAAAAATTGATTCGGATCACGAACAGGGTCAAGAAATGGAATAAGTTTGTAAACCGAGGTTCCATTGTATAGCTAGTAAATTTAACACATGAAATTCTCTTTAATTGAGTAGCCATGGTTGCAATAACTATAAAATATAAAAAGCCAGGTAGATACCATGTTAAAAAAAAAAGCAAAAACTCCTTCTTATCGTTTAAATGCTTAAATTAATTCAAGTTTTAAATAACAACTTATTAATAGTGATAATAAAAGTAAGGAAACTGGTTTGGTTTATAAATCGTTCTTCTAATAGCAATGTTAACAACACTTTTTGATCCTATAGCTTATGAGTTATATTTTTGCCTTTCAATTAATTTTTTTCAAAGAAGAGGGCAAAATATCCCTATTATATCATGAAAATACGATCATAATCAAAATCATAAACACTCATTAAAACGATTGTTAATAATACCCTTAGTCATAAGTCTTCCATAAACAATTACACAATTTCGTGGAATTTTCTTCAAGGTACACTAGCTTGAAAACCACTCGCTAAGCATTTTTTTCTTCTAAATGCAAGTTATTGCAATACACGCCAATTAAGTCATGTATTGCAAAACTTACCAATTTCTAGTACATTTAAACTGTTGATTTGCACAACACAGGATCTCTGAAAGTCCACTGCTATAGATAAAAACAAAATGGCGTCAAATAAAGCCTTGTATTCTTTTATTCACCTGTCACATCATCGTCGTTTATTTTTTAATTTTATTTTTCCTCGTTTAAAATTCTTAGGGTTCAATAAACCATGTTAGTCTTACCCACGCAACTTGTTTACCACGATACAGGGTGCATCAAAATCGTTATTTGATTATACCCAATTTGAAGAACAATAAAAACGTCAAAGATGCACCCATACAGGTCAACACATTTTAAACATGGTGTAGTGTAATGTGTTTAAAATGTTCAGAAACTATGACTACAATACCTCATGAATGCTTATAGAAACAGGTTTATTGAACCACCCTGAGCTCATTTTCCAAATTGCACTTTATCGACACATTAATTGCACTGATGTTGTTGTTGATATTCTCTTTTCGCCAACACAACTTCATCGTGTCAATTACGTGTTTAATTTGGAATAATCAATATCTTCTAGTTTTCTAAGAATATCACACATGCATAATATACCTATATGCACTTCAAGTGATATAGGCAGCGGTGTTTATATTGTTGCATTATAATGCAACCTTGCTGTATCAATTATTCATTATGTTTTAACACTTTATGCAAATTTTGAAACAATGACTAGTGATTCAAAATCCATTATCTACCATTCATAAGTATCAAATCCATTATCTACACTGTGAGTCATAAAAAAGTAGAACCCAATAAAAAAAATCGCAACTTCGTGAAAAATGCTTCGATTTAAACGAAATTTGGCACTTACACAGAACAATAGTGTAGGAACAAAATGAATTATAAAATGTGCTCAAAATGTTCTAAGGTGGCCATTACACAAGCACCGAGTCTAACGCGCCATTCTTTGATTGCCGAATCGATTATACTCTGGTAGAGTTCAATCCACGTTTTCTTAATTCGTAGTTTCAAGTCTTCGATATTATTAATCTTCGATTTGTAAATCATTTTCCTGGATAACTCTCCAAATTTTGTAGTCCACTGGATTCAAGTCCGGACAGTTTGGTGGCCAGTGCATGGTTGGATTTGATAAACTTTGGCGTTTCCGGTTGCAGCAGTTCAACTGTTTCTCGAGCAACGTCTTGTTCATAAATGAAAAATCCTAGATTTATCGAATGTTCGTAAGAAGTTTTTTGGTCCTACACTATAGTTCTATATAAGTGCCAAATTTCATTTAAATCGAAGCATTTTTCACCAAGTTGTGATTTTTTTTATTGGGTTCTTCTTTTTTATGACTCACAGTGTATCTATGGAACGATTTGCATGCAGGTGGTCTTCTATAAGTTCTATAAGATTCGGACCAATTACTGGATTATTGCAATCACTAATTTCCATCATTTCCATAGATCAAGATCGAGTCTAATTGCTCTGTTTACGTTACGGTTTGTTACAACCCACCACTCCCATTATTCGATATATATAAAAAATTAAAATCGCCTTTGAATATCACATCCAGACTCGCATGCATGATGAATTGGAAAGGCCAGTGGCACAGACCTGCATTAATCATCGATTAAACCTCCTCCATCCCCATAAGGCCTATTTCTAAATAATATTTATGCAGGGCATCAAATACGTGAGCCATACAAATGTGAGGTGTAGCATTTGCTTAAAATTGATTTCTACCAAAACACGCACCATGTAATGGAGATTAAAAATAACTCTGGTGTACAGGACAAATAAGAAACATTTGAAAATGTGTTTTTTTAACGAATTGGGAATGTGTATATGTAACTAACAGCAGTCCTTTATCATCAATCACCATACGGTCATATTAATCTATTAGGGAGAGATTAATGAAAAAGCAATGAATTCATTTTTAATCCAAATTGCAGATAAAACATGTCTGCATACTCAGACTATATCTCTGGTTTCCCTGATGCACGCATTCTATTGGCATTATAAAATTCAAGGGCCGGCTGTTTCGTCTGAGATGAATGGAAATCAATAACTAAGCCTGTAAATCGGGTATCTTTTTGAAAGCCTCCCTGATTAATATGCAATATACAGTAACAATTTTTACTGCGTACAAAATTGAATATTTATTTAACATTGAATTAATCATATCTGATTTAAATATGGAAAACAATATTTGTACTGCTAGCTAAATGCATTAGTACCATTTGCATCATGAATGCAAGGACCTCCATTAATTTATATTAATTTGGATGTTTTTGTAACAGGATGTCTTCGAATGTTTCATGTTTATGTTCTTGTGCACTTTCTTGAAAAGGTAACAACAGGTTTGAGAAAAAAAAATGTTTACATCAACGTCAAATGTATATGTCACGATTAATGTGTATTTCCATTTTTTTATCTGAACTTAAAAAATAAAAGGATTAAAATCAAGGGAAGCCTTGGAATTATGACGTCATATTGAGGGTTAAAGATAATTTTTTTAATATATCGAGGCCTTCTGAGCGATAAAACTTGGCTGAAACTGGAAATATATTTACAGGTAATGTGTGATGACGTCACATGAATATGAGTTGGCATATAAGCGAACATTGACACGGTTCTGTCAAACTGCAGTCACACCATGACGTCATAAATATTTCCAACATAACAAAATGTTTGCATCGTCTTGTTCCAATTCTGCTTTATTCGCCACAATATAACAACGAATTTTACATTGTGTTCGCGCATAAATACCCACATGCAGGTTTTTCACATTTTGACAAAACAGTATTTAGGTTTACGATGACGTTTTATCGAGTGCGTGTTTTTCGTGATGTAAACGCTAAAATGAAAATATTATTCCCATTTTTATCATGGAAACCAGTCAAATGGTTTTCAAAAGAACATATGTGGTCGTTTTAAGCCTATATATAGACATAGTAAAAATGTGGTCGATACTCATGTTATCATGCCCATAAGTATCTTTAACTGCCAGTTATCCTTATTTAGGATTTAGGCAATCCATCATAGACTTAAATTATCTATTTCTACAAGCAAAATTTTGTGCAATAAAATTCCCAATTTCAAATACAATAATCGGAGATTAGTGTAAACCAGCATTTCTTTTATTAAAAATAGGAGAAAATATAAATTTAAAATGTTGTTATTTAGACGTAGTGCTGAGTACAGACCAGAGCAAACACGAAACAAAAACAGGGTTTCGGAAACATGTTTACGATAAAAGTTAGCTCACCTGTTTTCTGTGCACAGATTTTAGCAAACTTTATAGCGTGTTTTCAGCAAACATTTCCTCCGTTTCGAAATGCTTTTTTGATGAAAACATTGTTTTGGCAAACCTGAAACATGTTCATGAAAACACGCATCGACAAACCCTGTTTCTGTTTCGTGTTTGCACTAATATGTACTAGGTATTAGACCCACATTATGGGTATTAATACCCACGTTAAATGTCTTCGTTAGTCACAGTTTAATTATTGTATTATTATACAGAGTTAATTAATTTGTAAACAAGGTGTTAATGAATTGTTTACGTCAACAAACAACGCGTTAATTCAATATTAACGTGAAAATAGACAATCAACTGTCACTATGTTCAACAACTGTGTCCAATATTTGATCAAAAGAGTCTCGTGTTCGCGCCGAAACAATGCTAGACGAGCGTCAACAGCAACACAATTTAATAAAGGTGTAGACGAGACGGAATGGAGCGTCATTTAAAATTTTTAAATATAATTAAGTTTCGTCCAGACAGATTTGACATCGCGCCCAATTTCCATTCTCTATCCATAAATAAGACTAAAGCGAAAAATGTTACAGGAAAAAAAAAAGCTAGACATCTACCGTTCCGAGTCGATAAAAGGCATTTGTGTATCGAGCTGGGTTTTGGGGGGTTCGTATATAAATGTAATTTTCATGACAAAAATACAGAAAGGCATCCTTATCGAGGAGATGCAAGAAAGAGCGAAATAATTCCCCTCCCTAAAATCAATACGATTTCAATGTAAACATGATGCTGAAGCAAATCCAGGGGCTGAAAGGACGACAGCAGCGCCACCTCTGCAATCGTTCCATTGAACTTGGCCGTGTGACTATCCAATATCAAGCGCACTGGGTCTACAGCAGCAAGGCTATTGCATCTTATACAGTTGCCAAGTTTAAGTTTAGCCAATGGAAACTACAGTTTCTTTCAGATTACTCCTGATTGATTCGAGTTTAATAATAGTTAAATACGTTTCTTCTAAATAATTATATTATATTAGTAAAATCCCTCTTATCCGTCTATGTAAAGACAAGAGGATGTGGAGAGACGGTTAATCCGGAGTTTATATTAATATCATGCACTTAGTAGTACTAGTTAAGTTATTATTTATACACTATTTTAATTTTTAAAAGGATGTCTTAAAAATGTGTCCGATTCTGTTTTCTCAGCTTACGAAATTTAAGTTTTATGAAATTGTATGAATTCGGTAAAAAAATTGTTTATGCCATTCTAACAGTGCCTGTTAAGCCGGTTAATAGGGGTTCTACAGTAACTGCCAGTTATTGTTCACATGATGCCGTCAGTGACATGTCTGTTGAGTGATGTTAACTGGGTTTAAACATATTGAGTGCCAGGATGCAAAAAGGGCCCAACTTACTACAACTTAATTTTTATAAAGCTAAGTATCCACCAAAATAAACATAAACATCAAACATACAACAAAAAACACTAAAACAATGTTTTCTGCATGTTTTTTTCCAAACATGTGTTGCAAATTGTATAAAAAAAGACAAAATGACACATTTCGAGAAACGATGCGGAGCTTGGCATATTTAAAAATGAAAACCACATGGTTCAATGCTCAACGTCATCAACTACGTCACAAAACATTTGAGAAACATTTTTTCCTTTGATTCGGACCGCCGCTCGAGCACGAAACATCGAAATGTGTGGAAAAACGGAGGTTTTCCAGACATGTTCGCAAACACTTCTGGACACATCAATGTTTGAATGTATGTATATGTTTGTTGTGTATGTTTTGTTTCTCTAATGTTTCTTTTGGTCGATACGCATCTTAAGAACCAAATTAAAAGCTATAAATAAGCTCATAAAAGATTAGTAACATTTTTGACATATTGTCTAATGTTTAAAGGGGCCCACTTGCCATCTAGCAAGATGACACCTTGGCCAGTAAGCCACTGAGGTTAACAACAGGCCCCAGTAGCAGTTTAGTCGTGGTTTTGAATACTTTATTCAGTCCTATAAAGAGTTTTTCTATTTCTGCTCTGTTCAAACCTGTTAATTTCCAGTTTATTCTTAGTTCACACCACCAGTTTAAAATCAGAATCACACATTTGAACAGGTTCAGCCAAGTTTGAAGGGAGGGCCGCACCGTGGCAGTGGTGGCGACGATCGACCGCAATTTTCAAGGACAAGCGGTCGTTGGACGCAATTTTGTTTGTGCGCTATTGTCTCGTTTCTTTCAGTATGATATAACTGGCACGCATTTTTATCTTTCTTTAGTAAAGCGGAATGAAAGGGAAATCGCAGAAATGCGAAGGATCGAGATAAAGCGACATGACGGGTCTGGGCATGCGCGACATTGGCGCGACTAGACGAAAGCCATTTGTAAAGTGTATGGACAACGGTTAGTCTTGGAGAATGAGACACAATTTCCAAAAACATTTACCCTTTCGTTCAACGACTTAATTGCCCTTAGTTTGTCCCGAATTTTTTTGGTTAGTGACCTTATCTGAAGGTAGTCAATTTATACATGTACAGTAATTTTTATATTACATTTCAGCCCGACTATGTACATCGAATGAAAATATGAAACAAAAACGGGGTTTCTGCAAACATGTTAGCAAAAATAGTTTGTTTACCAACTTTCCGCCTAGGGAACCATTCAAAAATTATGTCACACCTAGGGAAGTGGGTGGGTTGTTTGTTTTTTGTGACAATTGTGACCAAGGGATGGGGGGAATTGTGAATAAAGGGTGGGGGGTGTTTAAAAAGAGGCAAAAAAGTGTGACATAGTTTATGGATCACCCCTAGAGGCTTCAGCAAACGTTTGGTGGAAAAACATGCGTGGCGGTCCAGATGAAAAGAAAATAATGTTTGCTGATAATGGCGCTTCTACTAAAGCTCGATTACTCGATTACAGACGACAGTATCGTTTTCTTTATCTGTTGGGCATCGCATCATGACCAGCAAACATTTCCTCCATTTTGTTTGTTTAACTGTTTTTGTTTGTTGGTGTGTTGGCACTATGCTTGCTCAAACATGTTTGTCGAAAAATGTTTGAAAGTGTATGTTGAAAGTCTACCTTTTATTAATTGTAACTATTAAACATTAAAAATGTTCATCTGAGAGCAGATGATTTCATAAAAAATATGATTTGTGTTTATTTCAATGAGAAAATGAGAAAAAATCTAATTAGACAAATTTATGATGTGAAGTGACAATTATGGCTCCTTATTTAGTTTGCCTGTAACTTGTAGCATTCGTTTCATACTGTATACCATCAAGTTAAAAATCTATGTTCAGAAATCTATGTATTCAGTTACATACAGGTAATATTGCATCAAGCACCCCATTTACAAAGAGCGAATCCTGAACACTAAATCAGGACATTACCATATTCATCCTTTCCAACAATGCTATCATTAGACACTTTTAGCATCTGTAGTATTGAATTTATAGGATCATCCTAAAGTGGTTTTAAACGTCTGATTTTCGAGTTTTAGCTCTTCATTCTCATTGCTCACCTTAAAATTGGGGGGAAATTATAAAAAGTGAGCTACCATGGGTAATACTAAGTAAGACAAAATATAAAAAAAACCAACACTCATTAAATTTATTACCCCTAGGGCCTTGAAGTCCCATTTCCGTTCAATCAATCAATAAGCTGGGTGAACATGGATTAAGGGGGACCCAGATTCGAGAGGGGATCCAAAATAGTGGGGAAAAAATAAGTAGGGGGAAAAAAGGCACTGGCAGGGGGCAGCAGTAGCGAAGGGATGGAAAGGAAGCAGGGAAAACAGATGCACACGGGTGAAGAAGGGAAGAAAAAGTAGAATAATAAATATCGATTGATTAGGCACACGGCTACTTGCCTCACTTCAAAGCCAGATAAAACAAAAATAATGTTTCTTGGAAATTCAGACGATGATATCTCAACGACGCATGTAGAAACCGAAATATTATGCGCGACCGCGTTGCGCAAACGGGATTACAAGGGTACGAAACGAGATTTCCAACGTGAATTTCCAATGAGCGACCTCCGTTTCTGGGCATCCCTGAAACCTGGGCGCTAGGGCCAAAACCTGGAGCATTCTTTGGTTCCTTAATTGCAAAATCAGTTTTCCTTTTTGAGGGCCAGCGTCCCCTGGTGGACTGCATTTCGTACATGGCCAAATGCTTACGGTGCAAAACCTGAGTATGAGTACCTGAGTGCTGAGTCTAGACTTTCTAGTGGCGTATGTGCCCTTTTCTCTTCATACCAGTGTTTGTAAACCTTTATCCCCTGCATGGTAAAAAAACCAATAGAAACCAATAGAGATTTCTATTGGTTAATTTCTATTGTTATTTGGACACTATTGGTTTTAATTGTTTTCTATGGTTCCTGTATTGACTTCTATGGTTTGGCTGTATTGACTGAACAATAGAAAACCATAGAAAACAATTGAAACCAATAAAACCAATAGAAAACAACTTTCCAAATAACAATAGCAAACAATAGAAATTTCTATTGCTTTTTTTTACCAGGGTCCACACATGACATACAAAATGTAGTTTAAAATTCCCTCGGCACATTGAATAGGGAGCCAAAATTGTCACGGCACATCATTAGTTTTTCTAAGGAGAAGTTTTCTTATATTTTTTCAATGAAATATAAAAAATCATGTTTTTAATAAATCAATCTGCTCTCAACAAACTCACACGGCACATCAGTTGAAAAATGTGTAACATTGCATTTTGAAAATCTCGAACTGCATCAATGCAGATTTCGTAACAGACAACATCACGTATAAATATTATTATATTGTTTTCAAACTTATTATAAACACCATGATGTAATAATTAAAAGCCACATGATGCCGTCTGGGTCGTAACTCAGCATAATGCATGTATGAGATGCTACTACTGGGTTCTGGACATAATTTCAATAAGGGACATTTCCTAAACGCTTTCCTATCATTTTTTGCATATTTTTCACCACATTTCTAATCGCCCCAATCCATCCACGGTCTATTTCATATCACATTGGTGGCATGATAAACACATGATGTTATGATATTATACACAAATTGTTGTACATACGATATGCATCGTCGTCGCACCGGAAGGGGCTCCAAATAGCATTGATCCCGCAGCGCCATCTGTAGGCCCTATGCTTAAAAAATGAGAAGGAAACTCGAAACTAAGGCGCTCTAGGTCCCAAAGTTCCCGAACTCACGCCCAAAGCGTAGAGGTTGGAGAATATAAAATTTTTAAGAGCCATAAACGGACGCCCCTGTTGTACCATCGGGTTTAATAGGGCGCATATCGTTAAATCACGTCCACAATAAAATGTTTACCATCATGTAAATAAGACGCTTCAATGGCGTCGGGGTGCAGCGACCTCTCGGCAATAACGCTTTCGCCGCAATTAAACCGAAGCTCTGTAATTACGTCCCGTTTCAAATTTTATTAATTAATGCTAATCTGTCGTGGCAAAAATTGGGCGGCATCGAAGGCAGGTGGCGCCATTAAAAGGCAAGGAACAGAAGCTTCCCCGAACGACGATTTCACGCTAAAAAGCATCCGAATTTCACTACGATTACCCATTATTACACCGCTCTATACGGACCCAATTTTATAAGATTTGCCCCATTAAGGTATTATAGCGATCAATTATTTTTCAATCACTCTTATTTATGCCCTCAAAATATCCCTTTTTTTCTCTCGTCATAACTCGTGTGAGTCATAGCGATAAGAATGGGATTGGAAGGGGATGAAACTCTGTACATATTTATATCTATTAAATTCACCCCCTCATAACGCTTTGCCCCTTCGTATTTGCGTTTAAGCCTTGCTTCAATCTCATGATTTTTTTTACTATTTTTACGGTAATATTTTTTAGCATAAAAAACGTGGGTTTTATGATAATAATTAGCATGCATCGTATAAAACCTATATAAATCCACGATGAGTTTAGGGATTATTGTACCCGTATCTCGTTCATTGATTCCTATAAAAACTGTTATTCGGGATGATAAAATTAAGTTGTATCAAGTCATGCAACGTTCTAATTGTTTTAACCATATTTCATCATTTATAAGATCATGATATCTAAAAACAGGGTGCAAATCACTGGTGTCTTAAGCCATGTACAGTCCTGGCGATAATCGCCGGATACATGTATCCAGCGACTTGGAAACATCGTTGTCGCCTACATCTGCATGGGTACATGTGACTAAAAACCTATATATATGTATATATATGTGTGACCAAAAACGTATAAATGGTAACATGTTACCAAAAGCGTATATTTGGATTCATGTGGCCAAAAACATACCTGGATACCTGTGTCCAAAACATATCCGGATACATGTTACCAAAAACGTATACATGTTACCAAAAACATATGTCTGGATACATGTTACCAAAAACGTATATCTGAAGTAGATGTGACCAAAAACGTATCTGGATACATGTGACCAAAAACGTACATATATCTGGGTACCTACAGGTTACCAAACTAGTATATATGGATACATGTGACCAAAATAGTATATATGGATACATGTGATCAAAATAGTATGGATACATGTGACCAAAAACGTATTTCTTAATATGCATGTTGTCAACGATGTTGCGCGTAAATCGAAAAGATAATTGCAAAAGATCTTCCAAGAAATTTGTTTTCTTAGAATCAACGTTTTTTTGCATAAGTTACTGAAATTAATGACAGTCTTGCTCTTATATATTATTAATTTAAATGTATTATTTAAAAAAAGACCAGATATTCAACACTAAAATTGCCATCAGCCGCGTTCTCTGACACCAAATGTTTAAACAATGCTTTTCCAAGATGGCCTCTTTTGGAGTCAAAGAGCACGGCCATATTAAAAACGCATTGTTAAAAATTAGCTCACACACCATTATCTTAAAAATAAAATGTTGTATATTCTCTTGTTGTAAGATTTGTAATGTCAACAGCATGCAAAGTGTCACAACCTTATGGTGCAAAATTTGTATATAATATATCCATACAATGCCCCACGCAGACGAACCGATGTATTGTTGACACCAAAAGTATTATGTTCAAATACAATCAATTCTAGAAGTAGGTTTGCTTATAGAAAAATGCCTTCTTTTGAAGTTTTGATGAAGATTTCGATGGATCGCTTCCTGTGATAACACAAGGAAGATGACGTCATTTCCAAGAAGTAGCAAAGGGAAACGGGGGTTCCCCCCTTTTATTAAGTGCTGTCATAGTACGAGCCTACATTCTGAGAAATTCTGTGAAAAACCATGGAAACCACACTCAGGATTTCCGGCCGTGGCATATCCGAACCCAGGACCTACTGTATAAGTGCATTAAAGAATTGAAGACCATGGAGGGACTACCCCTACAAAAGCTTGTGAAATTCCTGGATTCATACATGTTCCCTCTCGTCTTATCCTATAATACCTCACCATTAACACCATGCCGCTATAATCGAACATGTCATTGTATTCGAATTAAATGGACGAAAATGTGCTTAAAAGTATACCAGATATGACATCTGATATACTATGTACTTCTGCGTACAAGTACTTTCAAACGACTGCAGCTGGAATGCCATAAGAATGCCATTCAAAAGGTGGCTTGGAATCTGGCAAGGAAACTGGAATGTTAGATACTAATGACACCTATTTGAAGCCTAGGTTAAAAAAAAAAAAAAAAAAAAAAAAGTGTCAGATCAAATGTATGCTAGTCACAGCAAGTTTTTGTATCTGTATTCCAAAATGCAATTAGAACGTATAGCAATAATATAAAAGCATCACGTTTTGTTCGTCCCTTCAGCTGTATGCCATAACTCGAATAAGACAGAAATAAAATTCTTCCAATTCTGATACTTGTCTATCGTATATATTGTGACTGCTGTAGAAAGTTGACTGACATTTACGCAATATTTTTATTGAAAACAGATAGAAAGCACGCCGAGCAGAGAGAAGTGATGGTCATTTTACGAGGCAGCGGGGACAGGGGGAACTTTGAAAATTTCCACAAAAATTCAACAATAGAAGGAGAGAAGCATCAACTTTCGGAACCATAATTTACACGCTGGCGTCGATAAATCAATAAAAATGAAAATAAAAACTGTGAAATAACACTTCGGAATTGCGGATTTTGCCGCGTTTACGATCAAATCATGTTGGATCGCTTCATGGTCCCTTACCTTAAAAATCCCGTTTCACGCTGCTTTTCTGTTGGAAAACTTCCAAAGGATTGAAATGGAATTATGCACGCTGCAATTTGCCGACGCCGATGGTCGAGTGGGTTACGTGCTTGCCTCTCGATCCTAAATGCTGGGTTCGCTCCCAGGTCGAGGT
>JAQGBW010001905.1:0-22537 GCA_034698625.1 Julus scanicus | reverse complement strand
TATGTCAAACTGATGTCATCCAGCTTCTTTCATAAAATTCTTCTATTCTAACAAGTCAGAACCATCTGATTTCTTAAAACCTTTAGTGAGCAAACATTGTGGTACATTGACCAAAAAACAATAGCTTTAGTTCTGTCAAACTGATGTCATCCAGCTTCTTTCATAAAATTCTTCTAATCTACCAAGTCAAAAATCAATGGTTTACGCCCTTGGTGACCAAGCATGATGATGGCTTTTTGGCTAAAAAAGCAAAAAGCTTTAATTCTGGCCAACTGATATCATTTAGCTTCTTTAGCAAAATTCTTCTATTCTGCCAAGTCAGAAACCAGTGGTGCCAAACCAGATTCGACCAACCTGATAGCACCAAAACGGGCTTAATGTCGACCTAATTAATGTGGTTGTAATTGCCGTTTATGAATAGAATTTTGAGAGAAGGGATGTAAGGGGTAATCTGCTGACCAAACATTCTAGTTTCAAGGCGCTAAATGGTTCACCCTGGCCTAAAATTCGTAGGAGATGAAACCGTTAACGCTTCTGATCACAGCAGCCTATACCTAACATGAATTGTGCCAAAAAAAAAAAAGCAACGATACAGTGTTATCCTCTTCGATTTCTGGCCGTTCAAACCGTGACATCATGACCTCAGCCATGATACCGGATGCCTACGAGCACTTTATGAATCGATTAACCTCTTTAGTTTTTAATTACGTCGAAGAAACAAAAGGAAAGATGCTCCAATAAGAAATGGCTTTGAGATCCCGAAACGGTTTTTTTAGTCTGTCCGTAATTTCCTCATTCCAATTCAAATCGGGTTCTGTTAATTACAAATTAATTAGGTAAAGGGGGGGGGAGACATGTACTCGATTAACGCCGATTACCAGTGTGTTGGCGGACTTATCATCGAGACTGCCTTCTGGAACGTCTTTTTCGCCTGCTGATGCCAATTCAGATATTATATACAGGCGATTACTAAATTAACCACTGAGTCAATTAGCAAGACAGAAGGCACGATAAGGTAGTAATAACGAATCCAGAGATTTGCGACGGCCATCTTGGAAATGTTTTTTTGGCTCATTTGGACATTGTACTCGTACGTTTTGAGTACCTCAAATTCATTCAATGTACTCAATTGCTACCCAACAGTCTTGGCAATCCCCAGACATTGACAACTGTACCTTCCACAAACTTGTAGATTCCCAACTCTATGATTCAAAACCCCCACGTCCTGCTTGCATTCTTGATATTCAAATACACAATATTTATGGATCTCCCATCCCTTAAATTTAATTGGCACAACATTTTCCACAGGCATTTTTTTATAAGTTTTGAACAGAATTAATATTTCCCAGCTGAGTATATTTGTTTTGTATAAATTCTATTTAATGCATTGAGAAATCTAATAATGCTATACAACACAGTTCAAATTGAGTACTAAGTGCAACAGTACTGAACTGACACAATGAACTTTTAAGCTCCTGACGAGTATGGATTTTCAAATATTTAAAAATAGATATTTATGCGATTTTAGATTGATAAAGATGTACTAAACTTTCTAATTTACCCGAAGTTTACATCAAAAATCGTTTTTCATATATATTAATATAAAACTGAAAATTTGTCACGCGTTTTTATTGTATATAATATGGTTAGCAAATATGAATTGAAACGTAACCCAGGATTACCATTCTTGACCTCACATCAAATCACATAGTATATACAAAAAATGTATAAAGGCATATTTTAAGGGCACGAACTTGCCAACCTTAAATCAGCGATGCTTACCGAGAATGTCTTTCGCATAACTGTAGAAGCATTACCGAAATAATTATTTTATAGTATAAGGCAAGAATCATAAAATTAAATTTACTGCAATTATGTATTGCGTGTGCGATGCGCTAAGTTGGGTAGAAAGTTCAACATTGCTTTATGAAATTATACACTTCGTAATATATGTTTTTGTATGGAAACCTTGTTGAATTCTAGGCCATATGTATCATGATTTTTACTTTCTTATGGATTTCATAAGCCTGATTATAGTTGCCAAACTCAGCTCAAATTGTGTCGATCAATGAGCTTTACATTCGCCAAATATAACCAAATGCGTTACCAAAACACTAACAAATTATTTCAATCTATAGTGTTAAAAAAAATAATAATACAATGGAAATATAAATATATACTTGAAAAGTTTCAACTATGACACAAATATTACCTATTTATTGCAGTTTTAAATATAGTACACAGATATGCTTCATGAAATATAATATATTGCTAATAATTGCTATCGTGTTAAACTTTACTTTGACAGAACAACAGTTTTCATTACAATATAATAGTCGGTTACTTATCAGATTTTTACATTTTTGATTTAATTGACCATTTAGATGCAAAATTGTTTTGTGCTTTTACAATCGACAATAAAAAATAAATGCATAATTTGGTTAATTGCGTTAAGGTTTTCCATTTAGTTGTGTTACTAATCCGCTGTAGTTGTCTAGATAACCTAATTACGAATAATTAAAACATCAAATATGTATTAAATAGGTTACTCGTTACTTATGTGCTGAGAACAACCATGGTAAATATAACAATTTCGATTATTTTTTAACCACAAATTTAAATATAACATGGTTGTACAAACTGTTGCTTATGTTATTTCTTGGAATTTGCACAAGGGGAGCACATGAGGGCATTATTTCATATGAACAATAGAATAATAATCATCTGACTGTAAAACACCACATTTTCGGACACATGTTGCACAAAATTCGCATATATTTTATTTACTGGCGAATCTTTTCTCAAACTACCGAAAATTATTGCATGTAGGCATGACTGAAGTTGATACCCATGAAAATTATGATGGAATAACTTAAAAACTTCCCTAAAACATTCCCACTCATTTCATGACTGACCACAATTTTCACCTCTGCACATTCGCAAACACAGCCTAATTAAAGTTTGCGTATCCTTAATAAGCACCAAATTTCAATTTACAATTCCGTATGCGTGAGCAATTCGCAACCGCCCAGCAATTTCAGAAACAAAAAGCAGCCACAAAATTAAGAAAATAATTAAAAATCACCGTCACGTATACGATCAGACTATCATTAGCCCAAAATTTGATAAAGAAAACGAAGGTAAACCAATAAAACTGCTACAATGTGCGAATCAAGCTTATTTATAGACCTACATTTTGGTTGGTGCAAACCAAGGCCGGATTACCCATTTGTGATAATCATCCGAAAACATCGTGACATCATCTAACCAGGTTGTGGGTATCGGTGCAATATTTTAAGTGGAATTATGCAATCCATGAAGTCATCCTAGCTATTATTATTTGGCAGAACTACAAGCCTACCACTAACTTTACCCACGGAAACACGATTTAATCGAACATTAGTAGAAGGACAACGTGTTTAAAAACAGCTACCTAATTTTTACCCTGTGCCTTCTAGAAAAATGAGAAGGAAAAGATTGTGAGAAACTTGAACCTTCTTCACGACGTCCGACATGATTTCAAACTTTATCGCAACAATTAACTTAAGATTTTTCAACCAATGTGCCTCTAAACGTTTCCTGTTCTGCCACGAAAGTTTGAGTAAAGGTCTAAAGATTTTACATAAACAATGTTTTACGAAAACATTAATTCTAACTATTGCAAACATGATTTTTTATTACGAGAAAATCTCTAATCAGGGTCTCCAGTAAATTTGTTGGAAAGTAATTCAAGCAGATTTCAAGGATTCCAAGATTCATTCTTTGTACTTTCAAGGACCCGTCACACGACTAATTACCAAAAAATTTGCCAAAGGAGTCAGACATTTTTCTAGAGAATTAAGTTTTTTTTATATTATGTACTATAGTTTTTCCAATTAACATAAATGTCCTAACGCGGATTGGAAATTCCAGCATAATCTAATGCTTCAGCACCAATTTCAAGCATAATATACTCGACAATTTCGAAGTGATAAAATTGAAATACTTTCCCGATTTTACAGAATTACAAGGCTGTTAGACACCCTGCAACAATTTCATAGAATTCAAACATACGCTATTATATTTTATAGAAGCATTTCTATATTTCATGAAATTTCTCTGAATTTTGCAACAGCTTGTGATATAAAACAGGAACTTTTTATGAAGCAACCTTCATATCACTGCAATGAGGTTTGTTAACTTGCATTCGAGTGTTTATAAACCGGTATGCAATTGCTAAACAGCCATACAACAAGCTTGAACAAGGGTTTGGTAACCTTTGATTTATTTACTAATTAATTCATGCATGTACACTATTTATTCCAAATAGTTAAATTCGCCAAAAGGAGAAGAACGTTCAAATTATTCTACTTGGAAGAAAACAAATTTTGTAGTTATACTTTATACATTATGATAATCTGAATTCAAAAATGTCAACTAACGGGTTTTTGGCTGCATTTCAAAGCTGGTTCATCGAATCTTAGTTTGCCATAATCATCTTCAAATGCTTTTAGAGATTTTGAACTAAACGATGTGCATATAGGTTTTCGTTAAGGAATAAACAAAATATAGGAAAGTTCATACTCAAATATACGATGAAATAATAAATTAAACAAATACTAGCTTTCGAAGCCATACAATTTACTGTATTTTAAGACAGACATCTTGAAAACGTTAAGATGTAGAAAACGTTCGTGCGTACGACTTTGCACGGTTAATTATGTACGTAGCAGTTGAGTTTGTCTTCAAGGCACCTGCCAAGCAAGCCGGTGGCTAGTCTGGCAGACATTGAATTTTAGGCACTAAACATCTGCAGTATGTTCAGGAGGACAGTCACCCTTCGCCAACAAGCACTTGTCCAAATCACCCGCCCATTGCGCAAAAATAAACGGGGCAAGCAAGACACCCATAATTATAACGGAAGTGCAGCCTGGAGGCCCTCAGAAACAAACTTCCTGATGAATAGTGTTTGTCCAATTGCCTATCTTAAAAACGAATAACTACCAAACTGCAAAAAATCTTATCCACGAGCTCAACGCAACATGTGATATCCCATGGCCAAGCCCTTTTTTTCGATTAATTAGCCTAGGAGGTGGCTACTTAAGAGCTCATTTTCTTTTAATATTCCTTAATTTCTTCCTTGTGTCAGTTACTCACACGAACCGAAGGCTTATTAGATAAGGTAGGAAGCTTTGATGACGGAAAAATTGGCGCTAATTTTATGGTTGATGGGAAGCCAGACGTTGAAAATCGATCTAAACCGGTAAAAACTAAGTTGTCGATGAATAGTTACTTTAAAACTACACATTACTATTGAAAAAACTTAAGTTTCCTGCTATATTTAAATGTTTTTTACATATCCAGCCCTGTCATGTGGTGTCTGCCCAGTTTGTCCTATACTATTAAGTTATCCCATAATACTTCCCATAACCGAAATAACATGAAAAACCATTTAAAAAATATGTATTTGGATTATCTAAACTCAATTGAATATGGCGTCTTCTATATTTACCATGTTCTAGTCTTACATCCAACATAACCACAACTCGGCACTTTGGCGTTTCAAATTTCCCAAATCTTTGAACTATTTAAAAGGTTTTTAAGTGGTCTGCCCAAAACAAGATGGAGACAGTCAGTCGGCATCATAGACTATTTGTATGAACAAGAGTTGTTTTAACTTGTTCTATAAGGTTTTACTGCAAGGGTTTTTCCAGACAGCATTTCAATAGCCAATGACAGATACGAATTACGATTTTTACTTTTTAAATTTCTTTAAATCATTTAATCCAATTGAAGATGGCGACATTTATGATTCATCAGTGCTATTAACTGCACGACTGGCCACGTTCCAGAAAATCATTGCGTATATACTGACGAAAACACGTCGTTTATCTCAACAAATAGTTTTTACTTCGTCCAAACTCAATTCAAGATGGCGTAAGATTCGACAAAGCATTGAAGTGTGATTTTTATACATTTTATGTTTTAGTGTCACTGACTGTGGTACTTAGTCAAGCTAGTCAGTTCATCCAGTGGTTCTTGTCAAAGCACTATCTTCTGATAAAAGTGTACGCCTCAAACATTTATCAGATCCTCATGTTAAATTATGTCGACAAAATGTACATGAGCCATATTAACAGCGATAAAGATGCAAGAGCAACACATCAAAAACATGTTCCCATCATTAAAATTGCAACATGTTAACATATTCAGGGTAATCAAATGTATTAAATAACTGTAAAAACTCTTATATACTCGAGAATGATAAAACGTGAAAGCCACCAGTATAAATAAAAAATAACTAAAAACGTGAGATTACTGAAAATAATTAAAACTTAACGAGCACTTGTGTTTATTAATTTATGGATAGACTATCATTTATATTGTTGTTTTTGATAATGGATGGGCACCGTAAAAACAAAGTGCTGGATAACCTCTTCTACTAACTATGGACATACTGTACATTAATTAAGTTTATTTACTTATTACATGGGCCGAAGTTCACATTTGAATTTGTAAGTTTCAAATAATTTATATATATTTGCACATATAATAGCAAAAAACAATGAATACAAATTGGAGAACTTTGGAGGTTTTTACAATTACAGGTATTGCTCACTCGTCCCACTCTCGCATTTGTCATTCTGTTGTTTTGAATGTGTTAACACGAATGGCGACAGGAAGTGTCCCTCAGTGAGTGAAAGTCCGTGACGTCACACCATTTCACATCCCACCCCCCCTTCACTTTATCTAGGTATGCAGTGCACTGTCTCAAAGTCAATTGCTGTGGTAGCGGTTACAGGTAATATCCCTTCATTATCTTCATTAATGGGAAGTGCAAACAATAGAACAATGCCGAGGTGATGGGATGTCGGTGTTATCATTCCTTCGAACCCTCTCTTTTTTGCATTTGCAACCGAAGCGTCCACTTTTTTTGTTTGTTTTTTTAGTTCCATTTGTCTTTCCCACCCAATGTTGTGCCCCATTTTCCCCTCCATGACACCGTGACCACCGATCAAAGGGCTTACAGTTGAAAATCCCATCCTCGTCTCCGAGTCATTCACTGGACGCTCTGGAGCGGCAAGAAGGGTAGACAGCTGTTCCAGAATGGCCATCAGAGTGCACCCTTGTCAACTCGAAGACTTGACTCAAAATCTGTCTGTCGAGTATTTCAAGAGGGCTGTCGACTTGTTATGTGCGAGACACGGGCTTCTGGGCACCGTGTCTTGTCAGACCCATTCTTTATTTCTGAATTGCTCAGAATGTCCTTTAACAACAACAAAAGGAAGCGAGCTGCATTCTTGTAGTGTTGCATTGACTAAAACTTACAAAAACTTCAAATTTCCGAAATTCCGGCAAAATGTCTGGACAAAACCACAAATATCACTTGAGACAGTATTGAATTTTGAATTTTACAATTCTGATGTATGAGACAATATTTGGATGAATGAGGGGCAATATTCGGATGTATGAGAGACAATATTTGGATGTATGAGATACAATGTTCGGTTGTATGAGAGAAAATATTTGGATGTATGAGAGACAATATTTGGATGTTTGAGAGACAATATTTGGATGTATGAGAGACAATGTTCGGATTTATGAGAGACAATATTCGGTTGTATGATAGACAATATTCGGTTGTATGATAGACAATATTCGGTTGTATGAGAGACCATATTTGGATGTACGAAAGACAATATTCTGATGTATGAGAGACATTATTTGGAAGTATGAGATAGCATTGACTAAAAGTTACAAAAACTTAAAATTTTCAAGATTCCGACAAGATGTCTTGACAGAACCACAAATAGCAGTTGGGACAATATCGAATCTATTTAAAAACAAATTCTGCAATATATAATTAGTCAAAACTGCTCATTAAATCACCGTTTGCTGCACGATCAATTCAACTCCAATAACTGGTTTTGGTGCGAAGTCATTAATCAGAAGAGCAACAATTTGACAATTAACGGATAGATATGCGTGTGAAACTTGACTGATAGCAGCAACACAGACAGGAAATCCGCCCTAAGCACGTGACTGTCCAGTGTCCAGCACTGGTCGTCAATGACCTTGACACAATAACAACGTTTGTCAACCAAAGGTAACAAACAAGCAAGCTCAAGTCTTCCCAGTCGAGGTATGCAGGGTGAGGTAATAACCTCCAACCAGAAATGTTGCCAGAACAACAAAAAATGGCTGAAGGGTGCCCGTAAAACGTGGCCATTTTTTTTAGGAACCACGAAAATTACTAAAACAGATGGTCGGCTGCCTTCAGTCAGCTGTAATTAAAGGTGGTTCGAGCAAGGGGTGGCGAAATCAAACGCATTCTGACAGCATATGTATTTAGGTGAAAAATTAAAAACGGAGTTTTTCAAAAGGGTTGAGAAGATAATGGGAGGGTGAAACAGCGAAAATTGGGTCGAAAATGAGCCTCACTCGCTTTCGTTGATGAGGCTCCACTTGGAAGACCTTGGAACGAATCCTTTCTGTGCCCACGCCGCCCATTTATCAACACCTGTAGCACACAGGCCTAGATTACAATACACACCATCATCCAGGGGTCAAGTTTGGTGGGCCAATGTGTGGACCACCAAATACGAGGCTCAAACACCTGACATTTTGGAACAAAATCCCACCCAAACCTTGAAGGTAAAAAAGTCAGAACCCAAGATGAAAACATGTTCTATTTAAACAGAGGGAGGTTCAGGGAGTCGGACCCTATTATTCACGTGAATGGACCCTCAAATGTTAAGCCTAATTCTGGTTGAGCCCCCTCTAGTGGCTTATCAAACCTTATGCAGTAAACACACTAGACTCACTTTATGTAAAACCGGCTGCTAGCGCACGAATTTGTGGGTTCGCGCATGCGCACTAGTTGTGCGCTGAGCGCACAATATCGTCTGCTAAATTTCTATGACACGCCAAACATACAGCGCACATTGGAGCGGAGAAAAGTGAGTTAAGATGATGCCATGGCCATATTCGAAAAGCGGAGGGTTGATGCTATTTGACCTGGTCAGTTATTGATCAGTTTTTCAAAATTAAAAAAAAAAAATAGAAAACTAGCCCAAAGTACCCCCATATTGTATTTCTACAAAAGAAGATACAGTCATATTGGAAATCAAATTCTAAACGCTAGTAGACCACCAAGGGATGCAGAAATGCAATAATTGCTAAATATTAACTTTGATAAACGAATGTTTTCATTGCAATCACTGCAACATGTCAGTTTAGTTATTTTTTGTTCATTGGAGTTGAGTATTTGCACAAAACGAGGGGGGGGGGGAGAAAGGAGGAGAAGAAATGTTGACTCGAATTCATATATCGACTATTGATCGGAAATTCTGTAATGAATTCAACTGTTGCATTACACCCTACAGTATGGTTAATTCACGTATAGCATAGTGATTTCTTTAAATGCATAAAAGGAGTTCGTACTCCAATATAAAGCAAATGTCATTCACCTTTAGTTCAACATCCGAGCAATATTTCGTTTTCATGCATATGTCGCGCTGCTTTCGAGGTGACAACTTTTATCATGATATGAATGATAAACAACTTTACTGATTTCCCCATACGACCAATACCGTGAAATGCTTCATCTTGGAAATTTGACACCAAAATGACATGCCATTTTTGAATTGCGAGTCAGAATTCCTGATCTTGAATCTTTAGTTTTCAAAATTCCTCATTGGTCTTCCACATCAAAGCATGTAAACTGAAGCAGTCATTACATGACATTACCAGAGTCTGATTACAATAATATTCATACTATGGAGTATAATTCCAATGATTCCACAGGTACTTATAATCGGTATTTCTGCATATGAGTACAATTTGTCCAACTCTGCTTTTAAAAGCTTATGTGAATATAGGAATATAATTATACGCATGGAAGCATCATTAACACATTATGGGGTCCAGAAAAAATTGCTGAGACAAATTTAAGCATATTTCAAAGATCTCTGGGCTTATGTCTTAAAATTTCAAGAACCCCTCCCACTATAAATTTCTACAATATTTTTCTAAAAAGTTTGAAAAATTTGTTTTTGTTTGATTTTTACATCACATTTTTCCAATTCCAGCATAAACTGGTATTTTCACACGAATATCGAGCATAATATACTAGACTTTTCCGAGGTGCTTAATATTAAAACACATTTCTCGACTTTCAAGCTGACGGCACACTAAACTGGACTTAAAAATCTTGAAATATCTTTTAGTTACTCTATAGTGGACAATATCGGAAATTCATGAAATATAGAACGAAATTATTTAAAAGAATGGTTGCAACGGTTTCAATAAATCTGTTCGACTTCAACCACCAAACTTCCATGGCACACCTGCTGATCCTTGAAGGCACATCAATTAAAAAAATAAAAAACACTAAGCGTCACGGTCAATTTGCACAATGCCACCACCTATAGCGTAACGTCACATCCTTCCGCTCTGGAAAAGTACTGCTGGGACCTTCCCATGGAAATGGACATTGGTGGTATTATAGTTGGCCACTTCCGTTGGATCGGTTCTCCAGGTGTACTGGGAATTGGACAACGAGGGCACTGGACAGCCCCTGATGCCCTCGTCCGTGTCAGGAGGCATCAGTTTTCCAATTGCACACTGGGCACAAACAACGCCTTTCCCAGCAATTATGCAGAGTGAGGGGGGCTAATGGCGATTGCGGTGATAAGGGGGGGGGGGAAAGTGGGGCATAGAAAAGGACACAAAAACCTGACCGGGGTGTGGGTAAGCACCTCCTTCATTGATTGTTCTTAACCGATTGTCTGGCTGAAACGAAGGCAACTAGGGACACACGCGTTCGCAGATTTCAATAAAACTTTTGAGATATTTTTGTCCGACTAACCTCACCTGAACCAATGCATTAACAATGATTGCCATTTGCTTTTTACCCTTGTCGGGTTTTTTTGGCAATGTGATTTCTTTTCCTCCCTTGGTTACCGACGTTTCCATTCAACTTCATTTTTTTTCCAATTTGAAATCTCAAAGGGTTAAAGACTTGGATGTGCACTCGGAATGCCAACGGCAATTTTCGTCTTATTGGATTTAACACAACAACAAAAAGCACCCGGGCTAACAACGTTTTACCTGTTAATTCCCGAACAATAGTCGAAAAAAGTTAATAAGAAATAGTCGAATTTTCCAGACGAAATTTCTCAACAATATACAACTCGAGATGCAGACTCACTTAACCTGAATGGCCGTTGTAAAACCACACTGCTACGAATGTGTAACAAAAAAAAAGTTTATGCCCAGTAATATTGTGAAAAATTCATCCTAAAATTTCATCAAGTTTTTCTACCCTCAGTGAACCTTAACTGAGTACCTTCTACAGCCATCTTGGAATGTAAAAATTGACCCCTGGTCAATGTAATGTGAAGAAAGTTTTGAATATTATAACCCAAGTGCATTGTACCGATTAATACTAACTAATGAGGCAGTATTTTGAATCAAATTTTCAATGAATTACCCACATCACGTAGTCTTTCCACAAACTGTCATTTCAGACAGTTCTGAATCTAAAGAATTACAATTCTTAAAAATAGTTTTTAGTGTCCACCCCCCTCCCAATTATTGAGTTGTATAATGTTAGTTTTTTAAATAAATTTTATGAATCACTCAGTTTGTTTGTTTGTTGATTTTTAACGTTGGCCTATCACTCGGTTTGTTGTTAAATGCATGTTAAAGAATCACTGTCTGAATTCTGTGAATTACTTTTTCCTGATATTTTTCCCATGCACTTGTGTAAATTAAAGTCTTCAAGCAAAGGAAACTGTTCAGATTATTTGTCTAGTCAACATGTCATAGTATGGTTAACAAACCCGGAAAAATGGCGACTATCTCAACTTTTCGTTATAATCTCTTCTACCACGTCTATAGTTCCCAACAATGCACTGTGACGTTACAACCAGTAGCCTTTTCACTCACTTTCGCGAAATCCCAACTTAAGCCATAAATCTCATAATTGAAACTGTTGTCTGAAACTAGGTTAAAGACGTTACAAAGCGGAATTGGATTGCCATCGAAATTAAAAATCTAGTTTTTATTACAATTTTGCACCTCAATTTCAACAATCCTCGTCCTAAATCCGACAAAGCACCATCTCGGCGATACCGTGCATTAGTCGAGGTTGCGCCTCAGGAGAGCAGTACGGGTCAAAGTAATTTTTTGGTGAAAATTAGTCCGCCGTCTAGATTTTAAGGCCAATCAAGGATATCTACGTTTCCATTCTTTGAGGGGAGGTGAATAAAGCCTGAAAATCTTATGATTTTTAAACATGTTTTGCAGTTTTGCATTTTAAATCACATTTTTACTGAAGAAAACCTAACTTAAACTTTAAAACTTGATAAAAATCTCACTTTTACTACACTCTTACTGGTTTGGGCAGGCCACTGTCAAACCCACATGGAACAGAAATGCATTTACAATGATTTGCAATGCATTTAAAATACATATATATAGATTGAGACACCGAAAATGCATTTCTATAAAATTGTATTTAAAAATGCGTTTGGAAATACATTTTGAAATGCATTTCAGTGTCTCAATCTATATGCATTTTTGAAATGCATTTCAGTGTCTCACTCTACATGCATTTTTGAAATGCATTTCTTTTCCATGTGGGAAATGCCTCCTTTAAATTTGCTAGGATAAGTAGGCCCCCTGAAAATCACAAGGGCCGAACCAAATAGGCCCACTGGCCTCCCCCTGGTACTAAAGTTTCACTTTCCCATGCAATATATTATATTATTTATCTACTTTAGGATTAATATTAATCATACCATTATTCATAGATACTGATTTGTTATTTCAAATTTGTAGAAAATATGAAATAATACTTCGTCGTGCCTTAAAGATAATTACAAATAACAAAGACGAGGGTCACATTTTCTGGGGCAGATTTTTTTTTTTTTGCACTTTGAAGAAAAGTACTACAAAAAATTGAGAAAAGTACAATCTTGTTTACATTCGCCCTCATAAATAATAAAAATAATAATAAATAATTACATTAAAGCAATAAATAAAAACTAATTAATACAATAATAAGGCCTTGAATAGGGTTTTAATTGTCCACCACCTGTCTCAACCACAAATCCAAGTCCAAAATCGCTGCAAATCTATATCTAAACGACATCCATAATTCATGCTCATTTTACTTTTCATTTTTTTCAATAACCAAAATGCGAAACTCAAACTTGTTAAAAGAAAAAAAAACTGGTAAATTTTCAGGGCAATCCGGCCAAACTCAAAAAGCCAGTCTCGGTTCATATATTTCGGAAAATATAGCTACTTGACATCATAAATTGTGTTAGAAGCTCTGGCAAACTCTTATAGCATCTTTCTTATGAATAAAGATGAAAAAATTCTTGTAAGTAAAAGTATTTGCTCAATTCTAATGAATAATTCCTAAAGATTTTGCAATATAAATAATGCCTAAATATTGTCTTTTTAAACATAAAACCAAATTCAATACAGAACAGATTGCATAAAAATGCCACAAGACAACAGGATAAAATCCATATAGCTTCAGCCGCAAACTTTGAAAACCAGATTCTCACGCATGCGCACATTAACATTCGCTGAAATCACCGTTTCCGGTTAGAACAACTATAATTAAGCTATGAGTGCATTACATTTTTTTATAGCAGATATGATTTTTGACGTAAAATTGCGTCTTTGGTTTTGATACAAGGGTGTAGTTCAGCAGCAACGGAGAAACGGATATGTAACGGCTAACGGCTGTGAATCTGTTAACGCGGCGGGGCCACGGCTTACAATAACGTTTCATAAAACGGCAGTCTTACGTTGACACATTTTTCACTGACACCGCTGTTTTTTTGGTAAAATTATCTAACAGCAATCCACAGTTTGTTACAATACATATAATCATTAGCAGTTTTTATTTTCATTCATTTTGGTGTGAAAATGAGCTACCAATGAATATAGTTTTATAGTGCAAAGTATAATGTTTTTGCAAAACTTTAAATAACAATTAACAATGCACTGTGGAAGCAAACGTCTAATAAATATTACACGGAAGAGAAGGCAAGTTCAATTCTGTAAATATTTGGTAAAAACTCAAGAAATAGGTTAGAAAAACTCGATTCGCCCAACCGAGCTGAACTTTCTCCAATTTGGTTGACCAAGAAACTAATGCCCTTCGGAGCTTGACCAGTCCTGCAAATATTTTTTGGTGAGGATAGGAGGGGGCATCCCCTAAATATGCACTGTAGGGAAGGGGGTTTATTATTCAAAATTCTGACACTTTATACCATCTGGTTTATGCACGTTGCATTTCCGTCTACACAGCTAGATGCCAACCAACAACTTGTTTCTGCACGGAAATAAAATCAGCGGACGATTATGTGAATGACCTGCATGAACAAATTAGGTTGTTCTATACAATAGAACAGAGGCGACCTCTGGGGAACGAAGCAGGCAACTAAACAAATGCTTTATTTCTAATTTCTCAAAATATTCTCCAAGGAAGATGGCGATCCATAGGTTGAATGAATACCATCCAAAACCAAAGTTTTCATCAACAACTTTTTTAAAAAAACGTAAGTTTTAAAGCCAACAGCTGTTTGATCAAATGCATGCCTTCCTAAATTTTCATGGCAATGTCAAGGACCTCCATTTTCTAATTAACAATTTACAAAACAAAATAGCAAGGTGGCGACCTCATCATCTAAAATAAACTAACATTTCATTAAAGCAATGTTAGCTGCACTAACAATAGAAACAATCGTATGTAGGGGTACATCCTTTTCAATGGATCAAATTTGCAAAAATATTCACAGTTAAAAAAAAGGTTTAAATAAAAATAAAAATCGTTTAAAACAGCTTAATAAATCAGCAAGGGTCTTCACTTGTCATTTTTAACTTTAAAATAGTACATTTTTTAAAATTAATATTTACTAAATTATTATTTGAATTTTCGCACTCACAACTTGTTTATCTCATGCTGCCACCTGCTGGCAGCTTGTGCAAACTACCTAACATTTTTCAAACCTGTATATTAATTTAGAAAAAAAAATCTACAATTTTAAAGTGAAAAAATAATAAACGAAGCCCCTTGCTGATCTATTAAGCTATTTTTTGAAAAAAAACTATTTTTATTTAATTGCACTCTAAATTGAGACACGTACGTTGAGGTCCAGACGCGAAAAGTTATCAATGGGGTTATTCAAACGTTTGTATAGGATGATATATGTAAAATTAGTATCAACTTTGGGGATACTTTTCCCCAAAACTGGCCGTAACAGGGAACACGTGGCCAAGGTGGATAGTTGCAGAATGAAAATTCCACTCATCAAACGCGGTTACTGAAACAAACAAATCTTTACAAATTTCCCACTTCTCTGAAATGTTATTCTTCACATGTTGAACACGATTCGCCAACGTTTAATCAAAGTCTATTGAGTTTTGTAAAAAAGAAAGCTTTCGACAAAGACTGCAAAAGCGCGCCAAAAACTATGGCGCTCTAGCTGCAGAAATCCACGCAGGAAATCAAAGGGAAAGAATTGCATGAAAGCCCTGATAGATGGCGTTAACGGACTGTGCATCCAAAAGAGGCACACTTGCTGAAATATCGCTCTAGATGGCACCACTTGAATAAGTTGCGTCTAAGGAATGTGGGGAAGGTGAACAGGATCCTGCAATTCACAGCTAGCAAGCAACCTCACCCCAGGTCAGGGCCTGAGATCTTAATATCTGCGATGATTAATAAACCCGTTATGTTACCAAAGAGAAAAATCAAGGCTACAGTATCCAGTAGGCCCGGAAATCAGCTCATGATATCGAATCAAAACTTTAAAAAAACATGTTTTTTTTCTGATTAACAACCCTGGAAAAACCAAGCTTATTTCAAACGCAAGAAAGTGGGATGCTTTTGATTTTCGAACATGTTACATGATTTTATGTGGAGATTGTGAGAAGTGGAACATTACCATGTTCTTAGATCTTCCAAAAATGCATTTCTTGAGCTGAAGAAAAATCACACTTTCAATGCTAAAGTTTTATATTTTAATGTAATTTGTAAAATTTCTCAGATTTTGGGGAAGGAAGGAAGGGGGGGGGAGAAGAAGAATCTTTCCCCAATATCCTCTCCACGAATATATACGGTTTTGATCTTTTACAAAACAAAGAAGGTTGCATTTGTCACTAAGTTATGATCCACTATTCAGGAATCTCTAACACAGTGTTTTCAACCTTTTTCAACTCACGGCACACTGAATATGTTGAAATTTTCACGGCTCAACGACATGATGAACATTTGTAATGTTTTCTATTTAAACCAGTATACAGAAGGTAAATGTCCGACCATCCCACAAACTTCTGCGGCATACTACCTGAAGACCCTTCACGGTACACCGGTTCAAAAACACTTCTCTAACATCTGGCAAGCCCTCCCTAATAAAAAACTTATAGTAAAAAATAACACTTCGTGAGTTTGGGGGCAGGTGGGTACCCGTAGCTAGCACAATAATAACGGACATAAATCCACTCAACCTTCAATCTACTTGTTGTTTTTTTCTTGACTGCCTGGCATTCGAAATAGTCCTGGTATTTGGAGCCGAACTTGTATCAGAAATCGTCCTTGAGTAAATTGCAATCACGAAAACACATTTCCTTAGCTAAACAAAGATGACTTGTAGTGTAAAATGTGCTCACAAAAAAATAGTTTATTTTTCAGATTTTTTTAATTTATTTATTCAATTTTTTGTTGAAAACTTGAAATACCGATTCCAGTCTATGCCGCCTACTGGCAATGGCGTGATTGTTTTACAAATGAATTCGTTAAAAAATCCCATCTGCTTAGTTAGGATGGTTACATCGTTAGGAATTTTACAGTTGAACTGTACCCTCCTTATTTCTTAAAGCCTTGAAATATCTGTGCTCATTAACTAAAGTTGGCTAATTAGTACGTTTCGGTTGCTAATTGCCAGCCAAAATTATAGGTCTGCAAAAGACCAGACGAAAATATCTTATAGAGATATCAAAATTTAAGTAATAAATACTAGTTCACAGTAAAACAGGTATAGTGAATGTGTCCTTACTTTTGGGATTCTAGAAACTTTTTATTTTTCTTGAAATAAGGAAATATACTTTTTCGTCAATTCATTAATATTATTCAAATTTAGGGTGTCCAGTTTAGTTGATAGGAAAAATTGAAGTATATTTCAATAATTCCAAGGCTCATTCTATACATTTTCAAGGACCTCTTGACAAACTAGTCAAACATTTTAAATATAGATTTTTTTCCCTTTTAAAAGGAAATTTCCCGAAGCTGGCAGAAAATTCCAGCATAAACTGTTGTTGAACACCTTTTCCGACTTTTTCAATGTGTTACAAATTCATGCAGATTTCCCGAATTTCAAGGCTGCTTCACACCCTGATATTGCATTAAATTCATCTTTCTAATTTGCTCGGAAAAGCACATTTCCTTAAAGCATAAGTTGGCAAATTTATTCTAATGAACTTTGTCAGAACTTATTTCTAGAGAATTAAAAAAAAATACTTTGTTAACAGAAATTTGCTTATAATGACCAAAAATTTTAGCCTAAACTGGTGTTTAACGCGAATTTAAAGCATAAGTGTCGAATTTTTCGAGGTGAGAAAAATTCAAGCACATTTCCAGATTTTCAAGTCTGTTGGACACCCTGATTTTTACAACAACCTTACACAGTCTCAGCTTTTTACACTGACCCACTGACCATAAAAACTTAAGTTAGCATCACCGCATAGCACCATTGCAATGTGTGTTTGCCTACCTTAAATGTGCTGCCATGCTATCCTTCACAGGAAAGTTTTATACCATTTGTTCACAGCTAGTTTAAACAATTACAGCTAAACCACTTTACAACAGTTAATCAACACCTACACTGTACTGCCCTTGGCATTACATTTGGAGCTTACTATTTTTGGATGAAACATTTTTGCAAAATCGATTTTGAATCGATGTAAAATAGTCAGATAACAGTTTGGAAGTCCGACAAAGTTTGCAGTGTGCTCATCGCAAACTGAATTGATGACAAAAAACAAAAATTTGCTACATAATTACCAAATTGTAGCGATGACAAAGCCTAACAATAAGTCGAAATATTTCACAAAAACTGCGCTGTAATCCATTAATGGCTTGTCAAATTTCAAGGTTTAGCCAATTTTTCAAAAAGAAATAAAAAATGACAATCCTAATGGCGTCGGTCACGCCACAAAGACGCACCAGGAGTCGTGCGTCACAATGACGTAATGCCATTCAGACTACACACACAAAAAAAGGTAGTGACATTAACTAAGTCGCCATTGACCGCTGTGATGATAAACAGGCGTTAGCATTATTCAACATGAAGAATAGACCAAACTTCGAGGCAGAAAAATACCTGCTGACAGAATCAACAAGGTATACCTGTGATTGAAAACAGTTTTGAAACCAGGGGGAAGAACTTCAACTCTGTGATTAAATATGGCGACGAAAAACACGATAAACAAACATGCCATGGTACAGTTTACCCCTGAGGAAACCATATTAAAGACGCTGTGATAATACTTCATGCATGCAATTTAGAGCAAAGAATAAGATTTAATCTGAATGGTTTTTTGGGACTTACATTTTTTAAAAATGAATACCTCCAGGGCAATGGAGGACAAATAAAAAAAAGCAAAATTCAGGGAATTCAGGTACAATTGTCAGGCAGGCAGACAGTTTCAAGGGCATTCTTGAAGTAAGCAGGTGGGGTCAGAAGAAAATTATTATCATTACATTTGCAGAAAAACTCAAAGAAAAAGTTGAGACCAATTTTGGACAGTTTGAAGGGAACTGAGTGGCCATTATTAAAGAGCTTAGCTCAAGTGGTGCAGTACCTAACAAAAACACAAGGCAAACCAGTGGCCCCTGAATATGCTTGTATCATAGCTTTTTTAAGTAATAACTTGTTCAAGAATCGCATACGTTCCAGAAAACAAATGTTCACTTATGATACTTCGCACATAACCAAAACTAGACGTGCTACTTTCAACATGTACAAAAATCCAAAACGAAGTTTTTATGAAATGTAAAAAAATAAAGTTTGAAATGACCAGTGAGAAACCTGATCCACCTACTGGTCAGGCATCTATACATGTACATGCCAGAAGTTAGGCTAGTTATGAATTTTATTTTGGTAAGGGAGAGCGAGTGTTTGTCCTTGTCCTGAATTTGTACACAACAAATCGTGTATTCAATTAAATACTTCAAGAAATAAAAATGATGACGCCGATAAGAAAAAAATATAATAATAATGAACTTCCAGCCAAACAAGGATGGGGGTCTGGAGATAATCGCTAAAACTGCATCTATGGTTGCATACCAAGATCTGTGGGCGATAAAGGTAAGTGGGGAGCAAGGCAAATATCATTAAATCAAAAGCAGGTAAGGGAAATACATCCGAGGACTGACCAGGACCATAGGGCGCTGTTTCAGAAGTTCAATACACTGATGCCGTATTCACACGCACCCGAATATCGTCTGCTAACATATAGGTTAGGGTGTGAGCATGCGCACTTGAGCTCTTTTTTAGTGAGAATATATATGTCGAATGCCTATTTGCTGACGTCACAAAGCCAGTCCTCTGTTAACTAGGTTGTGTGGGAACATGGCATTTTGTGCCAAGATTAATAAGTCCTAAACTGTCCGCTTATTTTGGCTTGATTAAATAAAAACAAAAATAGTTTTAAATAGCTTTATAAATCAGCAAGGTACTGCTGATCGTGTCATTTTTCAGGTTAAAATAGTAGATTTTTTTTAAATTAAATTAATATTTAAATTTTTGCACTCACAACTTGCCTCTCATGCTGCCACCTGCTGGAATCGTATGCAAAATAACAGACATATTTCAAACTTGTATATTAATTTTTTAAAAAATTACCCTTTCAAAGTGAAAAACAACAATATGAGGCCCTTGCTGGTCCATCAAGCCATCCAAAACAATTCTCACCCCTACCCAAGCCTCCCTCATTCAACTGTGAGTATCTTCGCAAACCCGAACCATTGAAAAAGATAGGGTTGTATTCCCTCTTAATAGCAAAAGCCAAACACCCTGCAACAATGCAGTAGACCTGTACACCCAACCATCAACCTCTTCCAAGTGGCGAGATGAGATTAGCTTCATGGTGCCATTTGCAAATCTCTTTATTGTATGATAGATAAGTGAAAATAATGCATGCCGCAAAATGAAAATTCATTTTGTAACCAGAAATGTGGGAATATCGTATTAACCAATGCTTAGAAAACATCCAAGTTTGAAACAATCAGAAACAACCCAATTAATTAATTTTTTGGAAAATTGGTGCCAGAAATACATTATCCATAATCACGATAATTTCCAGAAATACAACAGTGTGTGTGCGTGCGTGATGCATAGCCTCATACTGTAACTCCATGTGTTTGTTCAGCCGATTAGCATGGCCAATTTACGGAAATTAAGATAAGATAATACCACGGAAGGTCATCACGACTCCAGAGCATTACTTTACCCGCCCAAATTTCCCAAAACAAGCAAAGCTTAATCTTTTATGTACCGTTATTTAACTCGTGCTTACGAATGTATGATCCGGCTACATGCCAACGAATTCCATCTAATGAAATTCTAAGCAAAATGTCACGGCCACTAATATCATTTTGGCCTTTTTTTTTAAAAGGTTTCTCTAGTTTTCAACCAACACAAAAAGTTTCTTTGTTTTAAGAAATTGGATTAAGAATTTAAGAGCTGGGTAATTGTTTTTAATGTTCAGTTCATGGTATTTTAGAAAGGACACAAATCCCATTTTGCACAAATTCGAATAATAAACCGGTTTATTATTCCAATAATTGTCAAACAAGAATAAATAGCCCCTTTGCTAATAATGGTTCCAAACATTTGTAGACTTCTAGCGGAAGAAATAACAAGTATGGACTTGTGTGGTCACATTCAAAAAGGACGTCCCTGAAATTTCTTCAAAAATACACCCCCCCTTTACCTTCAGTCCATGGAGTCAACTTTTGCCCAGACCTCCTCCTCCTCATAGTAGGGTGTTTAGAATTTTTTTTTTAGAAAAGTAGGGTGTCCAAAACATTTTTGAAAAGTAGGGTGACCAGAAAATTATTTGAAAAGTAGGGTGTCCAGAAAATTATTTAAAAAGTAGGGTGTCCAGAAAATTATTTGAAAAGTAGGGTATCCGGAATTTTTTTTTTCAACATATACACAGAGGTCCATTCTACAAATTTATTCCAAGCACCCACCTCACTACCAATTCCACAAAATACGCATTTCAAGATTTTTCTGAAATGACCTGACCTCTACGTGAAATTTCAGCTTAAAATTTGTGTTTAACACAAAGTTAGGCATAATTCCCGACTGTCACAAGATTTTAAAAGTTCAAGTTGGTGTCCATCTCCCCTTTCACTGACCGTTAAAATTCAATTGATCAGAAAATCCAAAACCTGAATAATGCCATCGTTAGTGGACTGTCCACATGCCAGCATACCCCCAACCTCCCTCTTGCGGACATTTGGATAAAATTTCTGCAAATGCGCATTTACAGGGCCACCGATGAAGACCAGTGGCGCCCTCTTGCTTCTTCATGATGCTTAACTTCACTTTTCTTTAATCACTGATTAATAAACGCCTGTCACCTTGTTATCTCACTAAGTAGCTGGTATCTAGGGCTGCTATTGTGACCTTTAAGAGAGATTTGATCACTTAGTCCGCTTATTTCAACATTTATAAGCAATTTCTGGACCAAAAAAAAGCTAAGTAGGTTTGCAGAATTTCAATTCGATAACCTCAAATATACATCGCAAATACTACGTAAGCAGCGAAATAATAACATGAAATTAAGGTGGATAAATTATAGAACGTAACCTATAATAAGTTCATTGCGAGATTCCGAGGCTGTTAAGCTGGTAAAACAGGAATGAAAATATGGGTCCAAACTATTTACTTTGGAAATTTAACGATATTTTAAAGCTGGCTGCCAGGTACGACTCTAGCAGATTGGCCGCTTTAAGTATTGCATTATAGATAAGGGTCGAAATCAGATCAAAAGTAAATGCAACGAAATTAAAAAGCAAATTTTATAGGACTTGTTCTCATTTTTCAACCAATTTTTTGAAAACTTTAAGTCTTAAAATGGGCGAGGAAACAGTTTAAATAAGCTTGAAAGCTTTGCTTAAAAGAAACTTTGTTTATTGCATTTTTAGTTCTATTTACTGCTGAATCAATCACAATAAATTATTAGCAGAATTTCAAATTAGAATTCGTGAATAATTGTATTGCCAGCTAGAATGGGTAAAAAATAAAGAAACGCTTATTTACTACTTATGCAGAATTTTACGATATCTATAATTATTGCAGTTGAAATTCAAGGGTACTCATATGCACTCACTTATAAACTTGGTTTAATTACCACATAAACCAAACGAAGGCAAGGGCACTTGTACACAAAGTTCCCCGTGTACTATTCTATATGATATCGTTTGTGATAAATCTACACTGTGAGTCTTAAAAAAGTAGAA
>JAQGBW010001904.1:0-22546 GCA_034698625.1 Julus scanicus | reverse complement strand
GGTTCCTTGGGGAGGTCACCACGAAAACGTGGGTCTCTGATTTTAGGGCTTTTAGGCCCAACTTGAAAATTGTAAAAAAGCATATGCTGTAGTGAGTTTTTGAATTAACTGTTTTAAAAAAATGTTTTGGGCAAAATAACTGCTTAATTATTTAAAATAAATAGTACCGCGCTTGGATGAATAATTTCTAGAGGAAATTATCAACTCTAAGGACTGGATGGCTAAGGATTGGACTTGGTGAAAAATCAGGTCTACAAAACTTCTTTCAACCAGGCCTCAACTGTAACAGTTTTTCGGGATCATAATTGTTAACCATAGGGTTATTAGCTTTGTGAAAACGATCACTAACTACTGAAACGCCTCCACAAATGCCTTGTACAGATGAATAGGTACATTGCATAGCCAGTGACTAATTCCAGTTTAACATCTGTATACTTTAAAGCTGCAGACCAAGCATACATTGGCAGAGTAAATTAATGTGTGGGATCTAATCCAAAATTTTCTATTGACAGTGTTCTAAAAATTTCAAAAATGTCTGTTAAAAGACAGCAATCAACACATAAACATAGATCAAATGTTTTACATTTGAATGATTTTTAAACATTAAGAACATGTTGATAGCTTTCAGCTGAGATTGATTCATCATTAAGTTAAGAAGTAAAATGTTCTTTCTTGTGACAGCTTTGAACATCAAACTTGGAAAAGTGATTGAAATATTCATAAGGAAAAAATCCTTTTTGTCTCATAAGTTTTGCGTTTGATTCATCTTCAAAATACCAATTTATCACTCGACATTTCTCTTTAGGAATATTTTCTGCCAATGTTGCTAGTGGTGCAGACAAAAACTGGTTTGAATCCATGAATAATAAATCATCCACAAGCAATATTGTGTAGCATTCCATGTTAAGTGGAATAACTTTTAGTTTCGTAGGTTGTACTTAGCTTAAAGCTTTATTATAAATTGCTCATCATATGATCTTAATTAAAGAGTGTACAATGCATGGCATCACCGTTATTTTTAAAAATTGCATTGCAGCTTTTACATGCAGCTCCACGATAGTTTATACCAGGCAAAAAGTGATCATGGTCTCTTTACTTTAAATCTTTTGTCATCATCAAATGTTTCATTGCACATGTAGCAGTTGAAAGCTTTTCAAAATTAATTTCATGATTTGCATCTGTGTTTAGCTTTTCATGCAATAATGAATTAAAACGTTTATCTGCAGTTTGTTGTAATGATATCACTAAGTCATAAGCTGCATTCTTTGATTATTTGCATTCATGTGCTTCTACTGAACCATCATATCCAATGATTACATAAGAATATAAACATGGCTAATGTTTTTGATAACAATTTGCAAATCATTTTTCTGGATTTAGATTTACACTAATGGCTTGACTATGCTTTCAAAATCAAAATAAGCTTTAAATAATGGTATTCTCATTGTGCTTGCATATTCTTCAAACTCTAAAATTAAATTAGCCTGATTAGGCATTTGAATATGTACTTGTTTGTTTAGTCCACACATAGTGTCATGTTGATCTCTTTCAGCTTGAGATCTAAACTTTTGGCAACATCATTATCAAAAATGAAATTTCTTGACACCATCTTAACTTAATAAATAGTTGATATTTTTTATAAAAACAATGATTTTTATATAACAATAGATTTATTACTTGCTTTGATTTTGATTCACTTATTAAAAGGGGTACAATGTGTCTTTGGGTATAACCCATTACATTAATTTTTAAATCATTTGCAATTTCAAATGAACTTTTAAAATGTTTCTTTATGAATCCTTAAAGTCTACAGGATATGAAATCATTGATGTGTCAAGATTGTGCTGCAAGAATCTATAACTGTTGACATGACTGGCATTTTTAGTTTTGGGATATAACTTTGCAAGGATGCACTACAAGAAACATTTATTATCATGACTTGTAATATTCAAACCTTTTCTTATTACAAATAAAATCTGGAAGCTTAGATGAACATCCTCTCAAATAAGGACTGTATTTGTCAACATTTAAAGAAACTTTGTTTGCTTGCTTTATTCTCTAACCAGACCCCTAGTGAACATAGGCGTCGATAATTTAAAGTTTTTTTGAATTGAATTTTCAATTTTGTCTAGTGTGTTTTGTGGTGACATTATTAATAGCATATTGCTACAGAAAAAAGCTTCTGATGTTTGCTATTCAATAGACTGGTTACCTTGATTATCATATATTGTCTTGGACTTTTAGAAATCAACATTTAAACAAAGCTGAAAATCAATTATTTCTCTTGAGTGAATTAACATTTGGTTAAGATCATTAACAATATATTTTTGAAAACATATGCAAAATGTTTGCCATCTGGGTTTGTTAAGCCGCCATTTTTTAAATATATGTAGATATCAAAATTGTACAAGTTTTAAAGACATTTATTAGGTGCACAATTTTGATATTTATTGTCACAATAACTAGCTGGTGGAGAGCCAGCTTTAGCATTAAACCAGTGTTTTTAATTTGAATTCATACATATCAAATCACCGAGATTCTATTTCAACACCCAGATGCTTTCTCACTAGTACACACTTTGGTCGGGGTCTTTTCTACCCAGGGCCTAGCACAGCTACATTAAAAATACGATAATCTGCCTAAATATTAAGGAGAGTAAACCTAAAATAAGGCCCTCACTCTATCCTAATCTAAGAGCATACATGAATCATGCTTTCCACACACCTGGCTCATTAGTTATTCAGGGGGGCAAAAACTCAAGAGGACAAACTCTCTTGTTGTGAATTAGCTTGGTTGGCAAATGGATCTGTGTTGCCTTCTACTGTAGTCTGGTGGAGGCTCTCCTGAGCTCTGGTCCGTAGACGGTTTCTCTGTGGACAACTGATTTTTGGTTGAAATTTCTGGGCCTTTTATTTGAATTTGGCCAAGGCTAGATCCGCCTAATTTATTTCTGTATATTAATGAGTTTTCTGTACCTATAATGAGTTACTCATTCGAGCATATGGGGAGTTGGTTGTCATCTTTTTTTGCTTTCCATTGTTAGGTCTATTCTTGTTAGGTCTGACACTAAAGACCTGCCGGTTCCAGACATCAAGGACTTTCTTGAGAGATACTTCTTATGCCCTAATCCCTTTAGGATCACTCATGTAAGTAGTTTTCGAAAAGGGAGCATCTTATTTCTTGGTCCCCGAATCCATGTTTCATGGAGTTTCTCACGCTCTTGGATTTTCATATTTCCATTATACATTCTGACATCATCTGGTAGAATCTTGGATGATGTTACCTTGCTCTTATGATTGGTTCTAAGAGGACTAGCCTTGTAGCTGTTTTACTTTAAATACCTATGCTTAGTCCATGGAGAATCAAAAGGCCAGTGGAAACTAAGCCTCTTTTTGGTCCCAAGTGGGACTGTTACATCCAAAAAAGGTAAGTGTTTTGTTTCGTTACGTTTTTCACTTTTTTTTAATTCTCTCTCTTCGTTTCCTACTTTATTTTTATGGCCTCATTTCTCGAGCCGTTACAATAACTTATGTTATATTTCACAATTTAAATACATCTAACTTTTTCAACTAGTTAAAAAAACATATTTGAACAATTAACAAATCATATTCTACATCTTGTCCTTAACATTAATTGTCATACAGCTAATAATATAAACACTTTGAAAAATATGAAAACCAACGATTGGCAACTACACTAGGCGAAAACATTGGCCAAATGTTTAATGCCATCATAAAACTGATGATTTTCAAATGCACTAGACTTAAATGTTAGCCAAATGTTAATGCCAATATAAAACCAATGATTGGCCACTGCTAAGCAAAAACATTGGCCAAACATTTAATGCAAACAAAAAACTGACGATTGGCAAATGCACCAGACAAAAATTTTGCTGGAAGTTTAATGCCTGCATAAAACCTAGCATTGGCAACATCACTAATGTCCATTGTTAGTGAATATTGGAAACCAACTATTAGTATTTACCAACTGTGCTAACTAAAATCCAATGGTTCGGCCAACGATGTGTGTTACCTGGTTTTGGGACATTTGTGCAAAACAAATTAGATGTTCATTTCCTTTTTTTTATTATTTAAATGGGCTAATAATTAATTATGTACACTTTCTAGCATTTTTTAGTACTATTATATTTGATTTCCTTTTGTTAACTTTATCACATGGTAAATATATCTTTACATCTTTTTTTATCGATGCTGTTTTATCATATAGATTTTAATAAAAAGATTATTTTTGATGTTCATTAAAAACCTTAATAAATTTATATTAGGAGATTCTTTACAGAGAATCCAAAGTTTTTCTGGGAGTACATTAAATCTGTACGAAAGGACCCAATTATGTCTCTGCCTTGGTTGACAAAGGTGGCAGTGATAACTAATTGCTTTGAAATTGCTGTAATTTTAAACCTAGAATTTCATAGTTTTTGTTAACAAAAATTTAATATTACCTAATTTTAAAATGCGTATTGATTCTGTAATGAAAGAGGTGCATTTATCTAGTGATAAGGTCCTGAAACTTTGTAAATCACTAGCTCCTGAAAAATTATTGGTTTTGACAACATGTCACCAAGAGTACTAAAGGAACTGGCTTTTGTAGTTGGTGTATTTTTATCAAAATTGTTTCAACAATCCCTTGAATCTGGCAGCCTTCCTGATAACTGGAAATATGCAAATATCTGCCTAAGTTTTAAGACAAACTGTTCAGATAATTCAAACAACTACAACTTATCTCTCTCACTTCATTACTTGTTAAATTGCTTGAACATATTATTTACTCGAGGATCATGGACCACCTTAATCAGGAAAGGTTAATAGTTGATAAGGACGTTCTTGTGAAACACAACTGGCTGTGTTTATTAATGATATTTAAAGTTCATTTAACTATAGTAAAGAAGTTTATGCCATATTTTTTGAAATTGCTAAGGCATTTGACATTGTCCCTCAACAATGTTTGTTATTACAACTTAAATCATATGGGATCAATCCCCTTACAATTTTATGAATATCCACATTTCTAACAGCAAGGAGGCAAAGGGTTGTAATTACTGAAGCTGAATCAAGCTGGACAGACATATAGCCTATGGTGTACCGCAATTAAGGTAGCATCCTCAGCACTTTACTTTTATGATCTACTAAAGTCGCTGTCTAGTAATTCATAACTTTTTGCTAATGAATCCAATATGATCAAGTGGATGAAAGCACATGTTTCTCCCTCAAGCTCTGGGACGATCTGTCATGCAATGTTGATGACAAGGCTAAACTAAATTTAATGGGGAATTATACCATACATGCGTATGTGCTGTTAACATTCAACCCTTTCATGCCCTACGGTACTAAAAAGTACCAGTTCAAAAAAAATCATTGAAAATCCCCAGTTGGATTTATTGCCCCAAATACCTCATGGTACTCTATAGTATCATGTACAGTTTCACTCAGATTTTTTTGGTTAGGCGTTCTTGCAAATGGCCTTCCATACACATCTTTAAAGTCATGTTTTTCTGACATTGCCATTCTTCAGTGAGCTGTGAATTCAGGATTTTTTTGGAGTTTCTGAGGAGTAAACTTGCTTATCTACTGTTTTGCATTTTATCTATTAAAGGTAAGGTTTCGAATAGTTATTTTTTTAATTACAAATAGCTAATTTCACAATAGTTATTTGAATATTTCTCCACGGACTCACATATACCGTAAGGTGTGTAGGCCTAATTTGAAACATTTCCATATTTTTTTGTTTTTGTAGTTTTCTTTGGTGATTTTTGATTAAAATGCCTTTAATACTAACTATTGAAGAAGCCCAAGCTTATTTTCACTCCCTGTCTGTTAATATTGGTGAGGAAACAGAAGAAGAATCTGATGATGAATGTGATCCTTTAGCATTACTAAATGCATTATTTGCTGGTGGTGCTTCACTACTGAATGAGGAGGACCTCAATGATATTATTGCAGGTGAAATTGGTAAGTAACAGTTTTAACTATTGCTATCATTTTAGATGATTTTGTCTAAATTCTAAATGTTGTTTAGAGATTACTGATGACCCAGACATTAACACAGCTGCATCTGACAGTCATGAGCTTAGTGCCTCTGAAGAACAAAACAACGACTTAGTGGAGAAGACTAACACTGTCAACAGAAGTTGGAGAAAAAGGGATTCTAAAACAATGCTTGCTGACTTTAATGAATCAACATGTATGTTTTAGTTAAAATACAGAAAGCTTTACAGGTGAATGGATGCATTCGTTTACAATCTGTTTTCTATTTTTAGGCCCAGTAAAAAAAGCTATTTAAAAATTGCAAATTAATGACTAAATACTTTCTTGTGTTTATTAATTCCAAAATTCGAGATCATATTGTACACCAGACAAACTTGTTTTCTGTTCAAAAGGGAAAACCATTTGCTACAAATGATGATAATGAACTTTTGGGATTTTTTAGCAATAAATCTTTTTATGGGATACCATGCTCTGCCTAACATTCATTGTTACTGGATGCAGGATTTTGACATGAACATTTCAATAGTTTCCAGATGTATGCCAAGAAAAAGATTTAAGGGAATTTTAGCAAATCTTCATTTGAATGACATTAAAAATATTCCAAATGGATGCAAAGACAAGTGTTACAAGGTCTGCCTATTCATTGACCATCTAAACAACACCTTTCAGACAGTTAATCATCCAAGTGAGAAGCAAAGTATTGATGAAAGTATTGTAAAATTCAAAGGAAGATCATCACAAAAACAATACAACCCGAAGAAGCCAATTAAACGAGGAATAAAGCTGTGGTGCAGGGCAGATATGACTGGGTTTATCTGCCAATTCCAGGTTTATCAAGGAAAGCTGAAGACAAGCAAGAGATAAAAGAGAAATATGGATTAGGTGGACAAGTTATCATTGATCTAAGCAGTTTATTGGTTGGAAATAACTATACTATCTTCTGATCCTATCACTGATCTTCTGGAGTATCTGAAAATGAAAGAAATAAGAGCTCGTGGGACGGTCTGTACTTATCGCAAAGGACTGCCACAATTTGTTACTGAAGAACAAGATGGTTTTTAGAAAAATAAGAACAATGAAAGGAATTCAAGGGAGAAAAACTCTAAGAAACAAATAAAGCTAAAGCATGGAAAATCTGACTTTCGCTTTAGTAATCAGGATATTCTTGCTATCAAGTGGATGGATAGAAGAATTGTATATGTTCTTTCAAATTTCCATAGAAACGAAGAAATGAATGTAAAACGTACTGAAAAAAAAGGTTCCCAAAAAGATGTCAATTGACCAGTGTCAATGGGGTGTGTGGATAAAGATGACATGTTAAGATCTTTTTACATGACTGACAGAAAAAGCAGGAAATGGTCGCACTGCTTGATTTGGGAGTTTTGAGTGTAAACTCGTATGTTATCTACATCATTGAAAAGGAAAAAATACCATTACTCCAATATTGTAGAGGAATTGTTCAAGGTTTATTTACACTAGCTTCAGGAATTTCAATTACAAAGAGAAGCTTGAGTATGACACCTGAAGTTGGAGCTTTTAAAAAAAGAAGAAAAGGGTTTTCTGTATCTAATGACATCCGCCTGCAAAATGTTGGTGCCCATATGGTCATTTTCTCCAATCAACGTGGCAGATGTGAGTTGTGTGCGATGCAGCAAATTCAAGCTAAGCCAACAAGCAAATGCACTGCATGCAATGTCTTTTTATGCTGCAATCCAAGCAAAAATTGTTTTTTAAAATACCACTCCAAAAAACCATGATTGTGCACAGAAACATGTTGTTTAAATTGAAAATAATGAAAATCAATATTTATTCAATTTGTAGACCATAATGCCTGTTGGTTCTTTTGAGCACCGGAAGTAAAAATTGAAGTAATAAAAAATATTTTTTCATACATATATTCTAAACATCTTTATAATCAATAATCTAGAAAATTTTACACCAAAAATCACATGGTAACATCATATTTCAATCATGGGCATGAAAAAGTAAAAAGGTAAGTTAACCGTCTGTAGTTTGCTAAATCTACCTACTGTTTTGTTGTACCATAAAGCTTTCCTACTATGAAAATTAGATAATTAATAAAATATGTTTTCAAAAAACTTCTTTAGTGCAATAAAATGCTATTATCTTTGAAGTAGACTTTTAACGCAATTTACTACAACTACAACTGCGTACCAGTCGACTGCATCACAATAAATGTAACAAAATATTTAATATCAATGTAAACAGTAAATGCTGTTGAATACAAATTATGGTCAAAGCATTGATTAAAATTCTATCTTTTAGCAAATAATAAATCAACTCACTTTCATAGTTATGAGCAAAATCCTTGATAAGTACACATTCACAATTGGGTGATTACATTTAATTGATTAGCACATTTCACTTGAGACAAGAAGACAAATCAACATCTTGTGAAATCATTAATAATTTAATGTTTCTAAATAATGGTCATTAAATCTTAATCATAATTAAAATTGTAATCTAAGCAAATAAATATAAAATGATCTAGTAAATGTTGTTCATTTGGAATTTACTCTCCTTATTCAGTACCCAAGATAGTGTTACATGTACAATTAAAATAATCAAACAAAAACTAAACTATGTTCCTCTTGGCTTGACCTTTAGACTAATAATAAGTAATATTTCAAATTTTTCCTTGTCTTTTGCTGCAGTGTTTACTAAGCGGCAAGTACTCCTATATTCACGTGTTTCGCCAAGTGACGAGTTTTTTTGGAAATAATGATCATTAAATCTTAATCATAATTAAAATTCTAATCTAAGCAAACAAATATAAAAATATCTTAATGTACAAATTCTATCGTAGAGAACTGATCGAAGAAAATTTTGAATTTCTTTGTTTCTGAGTTTCATTCGTATAATACCATTTTTTACTGGTCAACCACTTGGCGAATACGTGCACTTAATATTCGTACACTTTGATTAGGACCGTTTTTACACTAGTTTCCCCACTTATAGATGACTTGATCAATTTTTTAATTGCTTCTCATCAATGATCTTTTTAAAACTTGAATCGTATGAAATCAATTCTCCTGCCATTTGATGCACTGGAAAAAAATTATTTTATTGACTTTATATATTGATGGAAAATGTAACAAATAAGCATAAAGACAGGTTAAATGTCTTACTAGCATGTGAATTTGGTTTTTAGACACAATACAATTCCTCACCAAAATTATTAGATCACTATTAGAAAACATTACAAAACCTGAAAACACATTAGAATCACAAATGATACTGACATAATAGGTGTTTTATTCAGTAACTAATGACATATGCAAGGGTCAAAGTTTGCATCCGAAATGAACAGGAGCTCTTCATCTGTTCCATAAAATATAAAACAAATACTTTACAAAAACATCCCTCAATAAAAGTGTTAGACCAGGGGCAAAGCAAGAGAAAAGTATTAAACCATTGCAACTAAAATTTTGTAAAGCTACATCTCCACATGTTTGTGCCTACATCATTACCAATGATCTTTTCAGAAATGATAAGAGCAGTCTTCAATTAACAGTGAAGTTTCCTCATGGAATTATGATCTGGGGATGCACGTCATCATTAGGCATTGGCAGTGTGCATATGCACCAGCACTATTAATGGAGCAGCCTATAAAGACATACTGGAATTTTATTGGTTATTGAGTGCCAAAGATCAGTTTAGTGACTAACTGTTTATTTATCAACATGATAATGCTCCAGCCCATAAATGCAACTTGTGCAACAAAGGTAGCAAGAAACTGATGTTCATTGCATTGATAGGCCCACTTTCATCCCAGATCTGAATCCAATTAAGAAACTTTGTTGTTTGTTAAAGAAAAGCATTGCAATGTTTCAGCTGCAATTAAAGGATGAGCTGACGGCAGCCATTCATAGTGGCTGGAATTTCATAACACCAGACCAGTGTAAACGCCTTATTAATCAAATGCAAATTTGCATTTCTGCTGTTATCAAAGCCAAAGGTAGCTCAACAAAATTGTAGTCACAATGTTCTAACACTTTTGTCCAGGGATGTTTTTGAAAGGTATTTATTTTATATTTTATGAAACACATAAAGAGCTCCGGTTCATCTGGTTTGCAAACTTTGACCCTTGCATATGTCATTAGTTACTGATTAAAATGACTATTATGTCAGTATCATTTGTGATTCCAATGTGTTTTCAGGTTTCTAATGTTTTTTAATAGTGGTATAATACTTTTGGCGAAGGGTTCTACATACATCTTAAGCTTGGATTTAAGAGACAAAATTGAATCTTAATTTATTTATTTAACTATTGCATGACTTCTCATAAACAAGAAATATGTTTCTATCTTTAATTACAATTAATTTGCAGCTTATTTAAAGTATGCAGCCATTTTTTGCTTTTAATTTTTTTTAGTTTATTTCATCTGTTTACTATCTGAATTAATTGCAGGATCTTCAACGTAACTCAACTTTGCTCTCTGCCAAGATATAATAGAATTGGAATTGAGAAAAGTTATTCAAAACTAACACAAACGAAAAGACGAGCCCTACTTTATTTATTTATTTATTTAAAACGCTACACTTGTTGAGTACATAATTAATTTATGCCCACACATCACAGTCAAGCCCACGCGTAGACATACTATATGCCCAAACTCACGTACACGAACTCATGGAAAATGACATCCATTCATCAACATCCTATAAACACACATCACAGCCATTATCACATCTCTGTAATGTGTTTTTAACAGATGCTTTCCAGTGTTTGCACGTAAATCTACAGGAAAGGGTAGAGCACACATTTAATTGTTTCCTTAATGATATAGGAAGATTATTCCATGTACAATGACTGCGGTAAGGAAAACACCTGTCAATTAAGCAGCTAGTTATTGAGGGGTGGATTAAAGTAAACTCTGTTGTGAGTTTACATTCCTGTCCAGACTTCATGTGTCCAGTAACCCAGTAAAACAGGTGATTCGAATTTCTAAGTGTGTCGCTCAACACCATAAGGTCTGAAGCAATAAGACACTTGTCAAAAGACATTAGACGCCTAATTTTACAGAATTCGGATATCGAAGTTGTCCTGCCTAGACGAAATGCAGTCTGAATCAACAGACTGCAATATAATAGGTATTAGTCTGTTTTTCGTCGTAGCTTGCCAGACGACACAACCATACGAAACTACAGGTATAAGTTTAGATTTTATCACAATGCTTATCTCATCTATATCTCATCTAAATAGGTATTAGTCTGTTTTTCGTCGTAGCTTGCCAGACGACACAACCATACGAAACTACAGGTATGAGTTTAGATTTTATCACAATGCTTATCTCATCTATCGTAAGAGTAGAACGTAACCTTTTTATTAGATATGTTAATTTATTAATTTTACTTATGAGATAGACTATATGTTGCATAAAATTAAATTGTGAATCGAAAATGATACCAAAAATGTTGATGTGTTCATTCATTATATTTCTACGTGAAATAATAATTTATAATGTTTCCTAAGGGTTAAGTTTCATTGAGTGTGTGGTATGCCAATTTTCCATTGATTTTAAATCTGAACTCATATTCTCCAATGCGACGGCTAAGTTACTCGTGGTGGTATTCCTACCAATGAAATTGTCATTGACATAGCAGTAAACGGTATTAATAAAAAGTAATTTCATTAACTCGATAGTCGCGATCGTATACAGAAGGGGATCAAAGAAGGAGCCCTGAATAACGTCCCGATTATGAGGATATTTCTTGTTATCTGGATATCCAATGATTTGCAGGGATCTGTCAGAAAGATAGCTTTTATATAGTTCTAGTGCGGAATTGGCTATGTCCATCTGTGTCAGGGACTGCTAGTTGATCTCTAGTTAGAGTGTTGAAAGCCTTCGACACGTCAGTCTTAAAAATCACATACAAATCATCGGAATCCAGAGTTTAGACAATCTGCTTATAAATGGTGTATATTAGGCACAAAGCACTGGAATGTTTCCTACAGCCATATTGATTATTGGGTATCTTATGTTTTATACGATCTTTTATCTCAGCCAATATGCATAGGTTTGCCAGTTTGCTCAGAGCAGGCAGGACAGATATAGGACGAAAATTTATAATGTCCTGTTTGGTTCCCTTTTATAGGTATTATAATTCATATAAGTATTATTTTTAAGGTTTTTCAGACACTTGGATACTTACTTGATTGTATAATCTTATTAAAAGGTGTGTCAAGACTTGAATTATTTCCACCGCTATATGGTATAATACTACTTTAGGAGTGCACTCACAAAGACTGTTATGGGATAATTTTAAATAATAAAGATGTCCTATTAAATCTTCACTTGTTAGTGGGGTGAACTTGGTAAACATCGTTACATTATCTTTTTAAGATAGGGCACTAGGGACGATAAGTAAACTGCAAATTGGATCATAGAGGTATAGTGGGTTCGATACATATGCTGCATATTCAACGAATCTTGTAGGCTCAAGGCTAATATTAGATTGTCTATTGCAAAAGTCAAGAATCTTCCATAACCTATTTGTATTTCTCATAATATAAGTTTCATCCACTAATCTTATAGCATCTTTGTATGATCGGTTAGCTTGTTTATATTGTATAAGCAATATAGGATGATATCTAGTTTCATGATGAAGACAGTTTTTTTAAATAGTTCGTCTAGTTGAGAGGACCACCACGAAACGGTCCTACCATGCTTGCTATTATAATAAGGACTATTACTATTGACAGTCTCACTTATCCTCGAGTCAATTTCGTGCAGAATCGTGTCTGGAAGGGATGAGGCATACACCTTATCCCATCACATCTGTACAAGAGATTGCTTAATTATTTCTTAATTAGATTTATTATAATTAAGTCTTTGCTCTAAGGGCTAAGTATTCTGTTATTTTGGTTTGTTTATTATCGAATGAGATATTCTTTGTACTATGACTCTGTGGTCGAATTTAGACAATGTAAATAGAATATTAACATCATCTCTTAAGGATCTCACTATAAAAAACTGATCAATTAATGTTATTGAATTAGGTGATACGGAGTAGGTAAGACGACAGTAGGTAACATATCATGGTCCTTAAAAAACTGTTTAATGTTATACGGTTGGTTTGCCACATTAAAATCATAATTAAAATCGTAATTAAAATCTCCAACAAAAATGTTCGTATACCGAAAATGGATTAGATCGGTCAATAGGTCAGCAAAATACTCATCAATTACTCGTCACACTTCAACTACCTTAAAGCAATAGGAGAATGCCTTAGTCTGGTGGAACGTACTATGACATTTGATGATATCTAATATAAAGCCCTGTTTACACGATGCCACTAATGTCGCGGAAGTGACGTCAAAACATCGAATGTCGCGTCAGTGCCATCGTGTGAACGGCTGAGGACACAGATGTCGCGGCATCGATTCGGCGATGTCGCACATCAAAATTTTTAGATATTTCATGACACTGCCGCCATTAAATGCAGACGATTCACGACGCTTTTTAGCTTTTGTGTCTGACTTGTGCACGTGGAGTATACTGTGTATTTGATATTGTTTCGTGAGTTTTTAAAAAAGGATGGCAGCAGCATTTGATATATTAAATTTTTTGGAGCACTACCACCAACATCCCTGCTTATGGGACAAAGGACAGGTGGACTATAAAAACCGGCAAAAAAGAGATGATGCTGAATCTACATTAATGATGGTAACTGGAATCGAAAATATAAAAATTCTAAGAAATAAAATAAGGGCAATTCGAGGGACATACAACAATGAACTTCGAAAAATGAAAAAATCTATGACAACTGGTTCTGGCACGGAAGATAAGTACACACCAAAACTGCATTGGTTCAGTTATGCACACAGTTTTCTTTACAAAAACGTTGAGGACGAACCTGCTTCTGAAACAAATCTTGTAAGTAAAATTAAAAGTATCAATTTTAATACTATTAGCTAGTGAAATACTGTGTTTGTTCACATATTGTGTTAATCTGTCACAAAAGTTCATAATATTTAATGACTATGGTCATCTCAAATTGTTTGAACGAATATTTGTTAAAATATTTAGTTTAATGCAGGGCTGCATGATTATTCCTGTTAATAATTTTACTTCCTTTGTCTACCATAAAATACTTGGAATCCTAATGAAAACTACAACACAATACTGAGAAAATGGCCTTTACACAAGACAATATTTATTTCATAAAATGTAATAAACATTTTGGATACAAACATTTAATTACCCATCTTCAGTGTTAGCCACTACTGCATTATTTTGCAAGTTTGCCATTCTTAGTTGCCATTCCACAGCACCATTGCCCATAAAATAATCAGCAAATGCATCCCGTTTTTTGCGAGCATGTGTATTGAAATTTCTTTCATGAGTTGCAGCTAAATTGACCATTGATGTAGGCTCGGTTCTCCAAGATCCAGGTACAATCCTGCCATTGTCGAGGTCTTCATAATCAAAAGTAATGTTTTGGTTTGCATTGGCCCTTTTTCTTATCCAATTATGCATGGCACAGGTGGCTTAAGTAATTTTGACAACTTTTTCAGGCTCTAGATCAATAGCTCTTAAAAAATTCGAAATCTACTTGATAAAATACCAAATGCATTTTCAACTATACGTCGAGCTCGACAATGCCTCTAGTTGTAAATCCTTTCTTTAATGCTTTGGTTGACACGTCTAGGGTAAGGCTTCATGAGGTATTCCTTTAATGGGAAGGCATCATCCCCAAGTATGACAGATTCCTTTGGAAGATTAAGCACGTTTTCTTCAATAGCAGCTCGTAGGGAAGATTTGCTAAAAATTCCCCCATCAGAACGACCGCCGTAGCTCCCCACATCAATGCACGTGAAATTGTAGTTGTCATCAACTAAAGCAAGGAGTACAATGCTAAACTGGTTCTTGTAATTGTAATACAGCGAACCACTGTTTTTTGGACTTCTGATCATTATATGCTTCCCGTCAATCGCTCCTATACAATGGGGAAAGTTCCATCTGTTGTGGAATCCTGCCACAATTTTATTCCAATCTGCCAATATTTTGGGTACCTGGAATATGAAATTATGAAATTAATGTGTATATTAATAATTGCTTTCCTAGACCCTATCCGATGATATTAGCATACATGTGGTAATGAATCTGTCTTATTTTTTAGGCTCATTGTGACCATGATTATGTTACCACCCAAGATCAAAACCGAAAAAGAACGTCATTGAGCACAAATATAACATCACCGACAGTATCATGCTCATCAAGGAGCAATTCACCTAAGTTCGGACAGCACAAGCTCATTAAAAGTTCTGGAAACAATGATGCTTTGAAGGAAGCAGTGAACACTTTAAAATTAGTGAGCAAAAACTACGCATCAAATGATGAATTCTTTGTCTTTGGTCAAAGTGTGGGAATTCAGCTTTCTAAACTTCCCTTGCACACCGCTTTACAAATTCAGCACGAAATGCAATCACTTCTTACAAATGCAAGATTATCCCAAATTACATCTTCCTCTCCCAGCAGCGCAACCCCATGTCATTATTCGGCAGAGGAGTGTCAAAATTCATCAATGGTACACATAATCGAGAATGACATGGAAGACAACATTGAATTGAACAAAGAAAATGCAGAGAAACAAGTATCTGCACTGGAAACTTTCTATGTTAACTGGAAAAAGCAGTAAAGTAAGTATAATTGTTACTATAAACATTTTTGTTCTACCCCTACTAATTACTGTTTCTTTAAACTTGTAAGGTTCAATAATATAACTTCGGTTTCTTCTTAAAGGGCACCATGTTTTATGAAAAGAAATGAACAAGCATGGAACGACTGAAACTGTCGTTTACTAGTCTCAACAATTTTTTTGATATTCCTGTTTTCCTATCATCTGGGTAAAATTTGCATAATTAATGTTACGCATTTTGACTTTAATCTAGTCTAATTGGCCATGTTTTTATGAATTACTTGTTCTTGTAATTATAATTTCTTATGTTGGTTTAATACCTTTCAGCAGTTGCTACGAGCAAAGTTGTGAACAACTTTAAAAGTTTTTTACCACTTTTTTATAAGTTACAAGTGTGTTTGCACAAATTTACAAATAAAGAATGTGTTATGTGATATTTTTTAATTTTCATTAATAAAAATGTTTACATGAAAACATAATGTACGTTCTTTAATTAATATTCTTACTTCTATAAAATCCTGCAATGCTGAATATATAGCATCCAATACTTCTGGGAGAAATTTGCTGATTGTACTCTTGGGAATCCTATACAGGTACTGTTGTGATGTCATAGTGTCTCCTGAAGCCAGATATCGGAGCACAACTTGCAGTTTTACTTCAGCTGGAACTGCATTCCTCATGGTGGTATTTTGCTTTTGGATTTCATGTCTAACCTATATTAACAGATGAAAATTAGCAATGCACAAGTCAAGCTGTATATACAGTATTAAGTTACCTTATCAAATATATTTCAATATAACTACATTATTTATTATGAATATTCAAGCAAGTGGTACATAGCATTTTATTAAAGAAGTTAGGTAACTTGTACAGACAATCATGGCATATTCTACATATGTATACATGGTTCACATGCTGATGTCATCTATCTTATGTTTTCTAATGTATGATATGTTGCTTTTTTACAAAGTGGGGTGAGGACAGTATTTGTTTTCATCAGTTATAGTTTACCTTAAGTAAAAGTTCGTTGAACATATCCATATCTATTCTAAGAAAGTTGCAAAATGCATAGGTATCTTCTAATGCCAGCTCTCGAAGCAGCCTTTCTGAGGCTACAAGTTGACTTCTTTTCCGTATCCAATTTTTTACCCATGTTTCCCTTTTCTTTTTTGGATGTTCTTCTTCTTGTTTGGCTAATTCTTCAATAACATTTGCTACTGCCAGTACAATTTCTTCCATGTTCATACAAACGAAAACAGATTCCTTTTACCTTTGAAATGTAGCAAGAGTTGTGGAGCAGACGAAAACGTCTGCAATGTTTACTCATAAACGTGACATTAAGTGGCATCGTGTAAACGGGGCTATGCCAGGGCAGCAGATGTCCTGACATTCGATGACACTAATGTCCTGGCATAAGTGTCATCGTGTAAACAGGCCTTAAAGCTAATCTTGACAGAGGACAAATCCTCACCATCTCCATTGGAGCCGTTCTTCTAGCCATTCATTCAAAACACTCCGAATAATCATCCAAGAACCTAATAACATCCTTTTCCTACCCCATTCAACTTATTATACCGCAACAACCTCAACAACTCAAAACTCACAAATAAATACTATTTTCACTAGTCAAAAAGCTATGCTTAAACATACAGACCCCCAATCCTTTACCTATACTAAACCAAAACTACCCCACCCATTTTACCTACAGTGCAAACACAACTTACCACTTCAGGCAACCCACCCACAGAAACAAATCAAATTGATCTTTCCCAAATAGCCCCCAACACAGAATACAACCTTACCTACAAATAGGTCCAAGTGGCTCAGCCTCTTTAATATGAATAGCATTGAATTGTTTAACATCATGAGCTGAAATGTTGCAGGACTATGCTCGACACTTCTTAATAGGGATGCCACCAGCCTAATAGAGAAGCAGGATGTTGTCTTCTTATCAGAATCATGGATGACCAAAAGAGAAAACATCCTTGGGAAAAGATTCTATAATATCTAATTTCCAGCCATAAAAATAAATAAACGCAGAAAACTAGCTGGTGGCCTGCTGCTTCTCTGCTTAATAGCAAATTTTGAACCCAAATATTAATCAGAAAAAATATAACTATTATCTCAATATCCCTTGAATCTATTGCTGCCGGGCTCAACATATTAATAGCAGAACTCTACAATTACTTTAAACTTACATAGCCCATTCCAAGAAATCAACTCCTTTTTTGATAAATACACTATTGATAAGCCCTAATCATCCTAATAGGTGACTTAAATGTAAGAACATCATGCTAGAATAGCCTTCTGGCACGTTACACCCCTACCAACTACATCACCCTATTTCTTAAATCCACAGGCGATAAAAGGAATAGTTGCGGAATGTCACTACTTGACATTTGCAAAAGCAACAATATAACAATCCTAAATGGCCAAACTAGGGGTGACTACCATGGAACCCAGACCTTTCATACATCCGCCAAACATTGTCATTGACAGCATACTCACAAACAATTATGGCCTGCAAATAACCAAATCACTGACAATTCTCCACTCTATAAGCTCTAACCACTTCCTATTACTATAAACACTATAGAATGACTTATACACTACTAACAAGGTACACTTAACCTCTAGTCCAGCTAACTACCCTAAAGTTAAACTAAGCTGTACCCCCAAATTATACAATGGAATTCATTCAGCTCTAACATCTAGAGAATAAGCTTTAACACCAATCCAAAGTAGATACCTTTTATTTCACAACAAAAGATGATAATATATCACTCCAAATTTAACCCTGAACACACTTATGCCCCTTTTTACACCCCCAAATATCCTTCAAATCAAAATTTGTCCTCCAAGCAAGAACTCCAATAAACACATTAATCACATACAAATTCACTTATCCCTCTTCAAATCAAATCTCAGCCCAATACTTATTTCACCCCCACTAGGCCTAGGCAATGCCCAAAAGTTTGGATAAATTCCAGGAGAGATTCATTCGTAGAATCTTCTTTCTCCATCCAACAACACCTGCATACCAACTCTATGCCAAACTGAACTTAACACTAACATGTAACTGTTGGACCAAGGCTGCTTTAATCCAGTCCCCCACCTTGCCCAATAACTCACATTATCTCACATTATCAATATCATTTTTCCTAAAACAACTAATATTCTATTTAATAACAAATCCTAATTCTGTACTTACTAAACATGGAATACTCAACCTATCACCTGGGGCCCCATGTCTTGTATGCAAACCAGGTCATTTGACTGGCACCTCATGACCAGATGCAATTACCCAGCCCTAACACAATGCAAGATCGGCCACATTCCAAATCTGATACAAATTCGATTAACTCCATCACATAAGGATACAAAATAAAAAGATAAGCTTAACACAAACTAATAAGAAGTAGGTAAATACAAAAATAGAAGATTCCAACAAAATCGATAAGCCAACAAAAGGAAAACCAAGAATATCAGGTAGGTAGGGAAGAGTGGGAAAGAATAGGACGCAGGATAAATGGGACATTCTCAATATCTAAAAATTGAAAAGTGTAAAAAGTTTGACACTAATTTGCTTACTTGGCACTCATGCTCAGGAGGCCACATGTGCAACAGTTCTTTTTTATTTGATGTTTAAGCTGGTGATTTTGTGTCGGTGAGATTCGCCAAGAAAACTTATGTGTGTATAAACTCGAAGAACCTGAAATGTATTTTTTGGGAAGAAAGGAGAATACCGTGAGTTTTAAATTTACTGATAAAGAAGTCATAAACAAGGTTACAAAAGTTGTTGTCATTCTGAAGCTTCCTCAGCCTTTTCTATGTGAAGGAATATCAAAATTGCGGAAAATCGACACATTTTTGCATCAATTTTAGTTAATTTTCAATGGTTTGTTATTTTTTGTAAAAATATATTGCTTAAAGGTAAAGTGTGTTCCTATTATTGTAAATAAATCAAAAAAATTAATTGGGTGTGTTAAAATCCTTTGTATTTTCCTTTTCAAAACAGTGTTCCAATCCTCCTGTGTGCAGGAGGAATGGGACAATTTAAAGAGTAGTTTTATTTAAATTATTTTTCTTATTTTTGTGATAAGAAAATATTTGCAACACTGTGCACAACAGTCCTAATAGTATTAAGTAAATTGTTAATACAATTTGTTAGGTTTTATGGCTTGTGAATAATTTTAAAAATAACTAGGTGAAAAATGGTCCATTTATACCCATTCTCTCCTTTAGTAACACAGAAACTAGAAAAAAAGAAGTAAAGAATCCAATTTAAATAAAAATAAAAATTTATTTTAAAAAAACAGAAAAAGGAAGAATAGTAAAAAAACAACTAACAAAAAGGGAAGAAAAAAAGTAATAAATAAAATAAACAAATAAACACAAACACATACTCAAAATAAATTACTAAAACAATAACCAAAATAATAGGTAAGATGGGCCGAGTCCTGTACATCATCCACATTGAAGAAATGCAGGTAAGATGATGACATATCTTGTTCCAATCAAGATAAAACAGCTAATTTTCTGCTTTGTTAGGGTTAACATCAGCAGATTTAGTGGCATGGCTTCTCAAGTTTAATTCTACTTTCAAAAAATAGAGAAATCTTAATTGAATTTGGAGGGAAGAAAGAAGCAGTTCTGATGCATAATAATGGAGCAGAAACTGATTTAGGCATCTTAATGTAGAGTTAACAAATTCCATACATAACATGCCTGGAATGGTGACCTTTCGGTAGTGAGGTATAAAACTGGGCACTTGATTTCCCGCATTTTATGGAGGTGTGCTATAACCTAACCTAACTTAACCTAAGACACAAATAATTGAAATTAAATTGGATATTAACATTGATGGCATTTTTGTGGTGTGGTGAGGTGAGGCGAAATGAGGTGAGGTCAAACCTCCATAAAATGTGGGAAATCAGGTGCCCAAAAATGCGGGAAATCAAGTGCCTATGGCACACCTTTATAAAATGCGGGAAATCAAGTGCCCAGTTTTGCTACCTTACTACTGACCTTTCATCAGCCATTTTTAATGAAAGATTTAAAGAACAAGCTCTATATGTTAATTGTGTTAAGAACATTTTGTTATTCAATAGAGCACTTATAGTGTTATTGTAGTCATAGTAGTATTTGCAGTGGCAGACTTAACGGTGGCAAAGAGGGCATTTGCCCTTGCACCCTCACTCCTTGTTCCCTAGGGTTACCGGTATATTGAAACTAATGCAGGGCCTTTCTGGCCTTTAATATTGCATATAGGTCACTATGCTTGCTAATTCCCAGTAGCAAAAATTAGTCTGGGTCCTGGAAACATCTGCATTGTGACTATTCTCCTAATATTTTGTTTGATTTTGTGATGATGCTGAAAACAACATATGGGTGCTTGAGTGGAACTTCTGTATACCACAGATCCAATGTATCATTTTTTCATAAAAAATGGTCGAGATTGAATTTGCATCCAAATGTTACTTTAGTTAAGCGAAATATTAAGGGAAAAAGAGGCTTCGATCATCAAATTTGGTATTTACTCATTAGTTTCATGAATCAATCATTTATCGTCAGTAAAGGTAAAATTAAGATAAAGTATATATTTATTATGTATCAGATTCGGGGACCATAACACATTATTAAAATGTTATTTAATTACTTTGCAACATTTGATTGTATTTTCGTTTGAATCGGTTTTGGTTCACCTCTTTAAACAAGTTACTGATGAATATACAGCAAAGAAATATTGGAAAATGACAAAATATAAACTTGTAATATACATTCTGAATGTTCTGATACATCCAGAATGGATACCAGGAGTTATTTTTTGACATTTTTCGTTTTTTCATTTAAAATTTTTTCTGCTTAATACTGTATCAGTGCGATATAAATGCAGTTTTTTTGCTACAAAAGTGCATTTTTTTTGTCTAAATGGCAGAAATTTTGTACAGCACATGTGCAAATTGTCGGCACTAAAATTACAGTTTTTATGACCAAAATCCAAATTTTCTGCATTATGAGTGCAGTTTTTAAGCCTGAAAACATTTTAAGCAATAAAAAGGCTAATTTGTTAGCAGCAAACGTGCAAAATTTTCTGCAAAACAAGTGCAGCTTTTGAAGCTCGAAAAATCCAGTTTTACAGCATGAAAAGTGCTAATTCTCTGCACTAAAAGTGCAATTTTCATATCGAACTTATAAAAAAAGTCAGCAGTTATGCATTTGGAGCTTTGGGCTTGAAGGTTGGGCCCTACTATTCTTATTTGGCCTGGACCTTACATCAGCTCTGCCCAACCATGGATGGGATGCACCCAGAATGGTGCCATGCTTTTTGCACCTTTTTTCTAAAGTCCACCACAGCTTCTTCCACTACATCATATACATTGGAATCATCCACACAAAGTTCTGAATAACTAGACAGCGACTTTGAATGCTGTTTAAACTGGGGTACACCAAATTTAGGTAAATTCATGGACTTAATTTAAGGGATTAATTCCATATAATTAAAAGTTTTAATAATAAACATTAATGTTGGACAGTGTCAAGCGCCTTAGCAAAATCAAAAAATATGCCATTGACTTCCATACCATTGTTTAATGAACTTTGGATATCATGAAACAGGCCAGGTGTGTAAATATCCCTTTCTGAATCTTTCCTGATTAGTGATCTATATATCCCCCCCCCCCGATTACAGTTCTTCCTACTGTTTTCTGATGAGGACCCCTACTGATGCCTCTTAATATGCTCCCATGTTTGAATGGGAAGTGTCAAATACGTGCATCCTTGCAATATTAGAATAATATTATACAGGGTGATTCAGTAACAAGAAACCAGCAGCCATAAATGTTATCCAGGGTTCCTGTGTGAAATGCAACCCA